>ML778901.1:2146411-2174503 GCA_009831015.1 Picea engelmannii | reverse complement strand
TGAGAGACTGAGTGTATGAGAGACTTGCAAATCTGATGTAATCTCCATAATCCAAATAATAAGAGAACTGATACCTATGCTTGGTGGACGTAGCCCAATGTTTGGGTGAACCAAGTGAAATCCCTGTATCTATTTATATGTGTATGATTGTCATTTATCATATTGTGAATTGTGTTTCAGCGTTGACAATTCCAACAAAATACAATATTTTTACAACCACTGTGCAAATATGATCAAGGGACAGGTTTGTACATGTTCTACTCTTGCAGAGAAATCCTGTGGGCGCTTTAAAATATGAAAATATGAAGTAAACGAATGAATATGTTATCATGTGACCATGGAGAACATATCTGAGATATCAAACAAATCTTCAAAGGTTCTTGTATCCATTAGTCCACTTGAACCTGTTCAACCTGAATCTCGAATCAACTTCCCTTCTTAACACCCCGCACTAGTGCCAGGGTGACATCTACATCTTATTGATGCAGCAGAACTATTTATTGATATGATATTCGAAAGAAGTTAACGGCCAGTTACAGGGGCAAGCTTTATGAATCAACGGTGCATTTGGTACATCGCATTTGGAATTGATATTAACGTTCTTTTTCAATAGAATACATTCTAGCAACATTAATCAATATAATACGTTGTAGCAACATTAGTATAGGATTTGAATATGATCCGATAGGCTCAAGATAAATTTGAGAAGGTACATTATGAGAAAATTCAACACGGTTTTAATATCGAAGTAATATTTTGGAAATATCAAATTATGCATTTCATAAATTTTAGAAGAATTTTAATTTTCAAATATTAAAAAAAACAATTTTGGAAAATTTTATCATTAATTTATATTTAAATTATGGATGTATTAGTTTTTATTTATTTATTTTTTAAGTTTATGAGTAAATAAATTAAATATATAAAATATATTAGTAAAAACAATCAATAAAGCCTGATCTTATTGTACATAAAATTTACATGCTATTGCAAAATTTTCTTAAAAAGAATTCAATACAATCAAATCTTAATACAATGATTATATATACATAATAAAATAGCACTTAAAAATATTGAAACTATTAAAATGAAAAGAAGCATATAAAGAAGTTGAACATTTATACAAAAATAAAATAGCACTTAAAAATACTGAAACTGTTAAAAATGAAAAGAAGCATATAAATAAGTTGAACATTTACATTAAAATCTTAATATATCAATTGCTTTTGCATAAACATGCGCTCAAGAGTGTTATTTTAACAAGTATGACTCATTATGTTCCAGTACATTAAAGGGCAATAACAAGTTCTTGAATAACTTTGGCGAGGGACATCGGACATTGATGGACAAAACCGAAGAGAAAAATTTCCTACCATTTCTAAAAAGCACTTCTATTTGCCAGATATACAAGGACTGTTGCACATCCTTAAATTGCAGATTATAACTGTCGCACATCTCCAATCGTAACAACACAAACACTTCAATGTCAATATCTTTTATATGTATCACCATTATAATTATCCTTAACAAAATATAATCAGAGACCAGGAATATCAACATCTTTTATATGCAGCACTATCATAATTATCCCTTCTACAATATAATAGTATAATAGAATGTTAGGTAATCAATGCCATTAATAATAGTGGTTTACCATCATTTTATAAGAGTGGTTTATCTTCATCCATATATATATAATTTTTTTGGAATGAAATGAATGCCATTAATAATAGTGGGTTACACTTGAAATAAGAAGAAATGAGATACAATCGGTTTCTCTCAGTCAAGACTGCATTAAGCCTTCAAGGCAAAACAAGGAAACACGTGGAAGCCCTTCATGAAAAGAAAGGCTCAACATTTTATTAAATCAATTAAAGAGTACATTATATAGCAGGATAAACAATTTGGACGATTGAAACCATTAGATGGTCGGAACCATTATTTGGTTTTCTCCATTATTAACTAATCATTATTTCTAAGTCTCCTCATTAATGGAGAAATGATTGCCATCCACACCTAACATCTCCCTAAAAAGTTCAAATTTGATCTTTCCGAGAGGCTTAGTGAAAATATCACCAAGATTTTCACTAGTATTACAATAGAAAATTGGATTGAATATCAACATGTTTTTTCCTTGAATGATAAACTGGATTATTTGTCAACTTGATTGAGATTTGGTTATCACATTTGATTATCTTAACTTTCCTCTATTGTTCTCCAAGTTTCTGCACACAATGCTTTATATTCTTCCTCAGTGGATGACAAAGATACGGTAGGTTTCTTCTTACTGCTCCATGAAACAATCCCGGATCCAATGCTAAAAGAATAACCTATAGTAGATATCGGATCATTTCCAACCGAGTCTGAATCTGAGTAACTGTCACCTTAACATTGAATAAATCAGCATATTTAATACCATAATCAATTGTGCATTTGAGATACCTGAGTACCTCTTTCATTGGATTCCAAAGTCTTTCTAGAGGTTTTTCTATAAATTGACTTAACACACTAACATAATATGCTATCAACCATCTGTTTATACATTGTATCATTTACCTCCTTCGAACCATCATCACAGTAAAGTTTCGTGTTCTGCTGCATTGGAACATAAGAAACTTTACACTGATCCATTTTAAAAATTTTGTAATGATCCTCATATTTACCAAAAAAAAATAAAAAATTGTTTATATAATTTCTTAGTAAAATAAAGGGTTCTAATTAAGCCACCCTATTATCAACTTGGTTATGAAGCTCTGGACTAACCTTTTCTTCAAAAATCTAACATAAAATCCTTGCCACATCTTTGCTACAACTACTAAATTTCTACTTACCACAAGTTTCCCTATTAATATCAATAGTGGAAAGTTATAAGGGTAGGTCCTCAAAACTTTGGCAAACCCCCCTTTGTTTTATTTTACCCATATAGATATACATATATATAGACTACGTATGTAAGGGGTAGTTTTACAATGCATGTTGTGAATCACTTTTAATTCTCACAAGGATACCAAGTTTACGCACAACCCACTTGTGGGTGCTACCCTAGGTAGCTTTAAATGATACCCAATTATAAAGGACATGGGTCGGGTTTTCTCCTTTCTCTTACACTAGACAACTAACCTAATTACCACATCCCTGTTATAATGTGGTTTTTGGGAATGATGGTTGACTGTACAGAAATGCAAGATTAGAAAGCCAGTGTAAAGTTGACAGCTAGGATCCACTGTTGTCTTAGATTTACATGAGGGGCGAGAATGGTTTAACCCAATTTATGATGACGTCAAATCAAAACCATATTTAAGTGAAAGAGGAGGTATACTGTCGTGATAGTTAAAGATCTGTAGCTTCAATTAATGGTCACCCTTTGATTTCCTCTGCAATTATTGGCCCCATACCCGAGGTGTCACTATCCCTCTGCCATTGTCACATGGATAACCATCCTCTACACTCCTTGCATTTACTGCAAGGCATCGAGGTGACACTTGGGGTTCGAGGTAGGTTTACATTATTATCATTCCTAATTTTTCTCTTTCGAAGAAGTTCTGTGTACTCCAAATTTCAGAGGCTAAGTCCGTGAGTGATGAAAGTCACTCCATGTGTAACTAACAGCATGATTGAGACCCTGGTATGTTCTTCTTAGCCCATTACTGAAATAGCTAATAAGGGGTGGTACTCTTCAGAAATAATGTTAAGAAATTGGTGGTTCTGTTAGTTATTGTAGTATCTATTCACGACTATGGTGTTCTTCTTCGCGAGAAGTTTCTCTGTAATCCCTTTCGAGGTCACCCTTAGTCTTGAAAGAAAAACTGGTTCCTCCCTAAGATTGTTGTTATTCCTTCTATGGTTAGGCGATTGAGATCCCTCTGCAGTAGTTACCGAAATCTTCAGAGTTAGGGTTTCTCGAAGGAATTCGTCATATCACAAGTAAGTAATGGAATTCCATTGAACTGAAGGAGTTAGAGGTATTATGAAGAGTCTCCTTGTGACTGCGTAAGTCATGGTATACAATTCATCTTGTTTTCATTGTCCCCATTACCGTTCTTCCTCAAAGAGTCTCTCGAAGAAAGGTTGGTCATGTGCATAGTTCATAAGTATAGACTCTTTCTGTTTGGGTAGGTTAAGATTTCTTCTATTTACTTCTCTTGTAATGAATTGAGTCATCCTTTAGTATTTCTATCAGACCCTCCACTAGTTTTCCTCTTACCGAGGTTATCTTCTGTATTCCTGGACACTTGGATATTATAAAGGAAAAATCCTATGGAATGACTATGTTCTTACTGTTGATATTGTTGGTTAAGTATATATAATCGTTACATATTTGGTTCAAGGTTTGTTTAAACTTAACTCTTTTTTGTGTACATAATCTGTGTGAAAGGATCTATGTTATTACTTCAGATTTATTCTTGTGGAAATTTGTTACAGCTTACAAGTTAAAAATTTCGTCTATGAAAACTTGTTATTGTCACTAATGGTGGGCCTTGTTATTGTGAGGACCCATAAAAAATTATACAACACCCTCTGCCATCGGCCTGAACATTTAGATGAATTAGCAGGCAAGGGGACAATGTTTCGAACCCACACCTCGAGAGATAAGTGTCTTTCTGAAAAGGAAACACCACTAGTTTAATTTTTATCATCTTACTGCAACTATTTTTCTTTTGGTACTAAATCTCTGACTAAAATTAATGTTTACATGATTTGTTTCCTTGCAGGTTCTCCGTCTATGCGAGTTCTTAGATACCCACCACTGTCTCTTGCACAAAGGTATTCGGGTTCTGACCATGTCATCTTTTGGGATAAATTTATAGGTTCTAGCAACGTCCAAGGAGATCGTGATTCAACTAGCTTTGTTTAATAAATTAGTTATGCATCTACTGAAATGTTTATTGGCGTGTTTCCAGTTCTTGTACTGAGTCTCTAATTGAACATAGATCTGATCAACTATGTAGTATACCTTCTCTGTAAGTATTGAAACGTTGTCTTGATCGAATCTACTCAGAGAGATAATCTATTGTTAAAGTGTCTCTTCCTTTCGATCTCGAACCCCAAAATCTTTATTTGTGCACTCGACTCTATACTATGTGATTGGCCTATTCCATTACAGAAAGAGAAAGGTTTCCTATAGCTTAATACTAGAATTACAAATATCTTTTGGTCTACTAAACTTGTTTTACGTTGAGTGAAGTTCCTCAGCTGTTGCTTTTAGCTAAAGTATTCCAACTCCGATGCATTTAATTTATACTTGCAATTGTAGGTCTGTCGAAAGTTCCTCATATCCAGAATATCGGAAGAATTCCTATGAGAATATATATATTTGTATATGATTAAAGGTTTTATTTAGACCTAGGGTTTCATATTTCATTGTAATGTCTGCCAACAGAAAATAACTTCTATGAAAATACATATATATACCTATATATTTATACATATGTAATTGTTCATGTAGACATTAGGTTTTGTATTTCCTTTGTTAATCTAAATTTTCATTTACAAAAATATACTTACTCCAATATACATCTAGAGTTGTTCTCAAACTATTCATGCTCAGATGATCATGCTAGAAATTTCGACATAATAGAAATGCCTCTATTATATCAGAACTCAAGTTTCAGAAATTAATTACTTCAAGAATGAGATTCACACCAATCCATCCCATAACCTAGTAAGAAAAAATAGATTGTAACCTACATATAGAACCTAAACCAATCATAAAGAGCAGCTCAAATTATTGTATCTATACAGACCTTTAAGGATTGCATTATACCTGTAATCTAATTCAATTCACAAAGGTAGGACTAATTCAATTTAGATACAACAATCTCATTCATCAAATATATGATCATTTAAACATATGCATTACAGTAATTAGATACAATCATTCAACCAGATGCATTAGAGTAATTAGATACAATCATTCAACCAAATGCATTACAACATTTATATATAATCAGTCAAAAATAGAGAAGAGAATATTTCATATCTGAAACAATTTGCGGGAAGACAAAGGGAACAACCACGTTCCTCTCGACCGTAGAATAGGGCAACCAAACTACTTGCCCGATTCACCCCCTAGCATGACCATGAATCCATGAGGGATAACTCAGAATATCCTCTTTGGCAATGTCGTTCACTCCAGAAATCTTATCCTTGCCTCACACTCAGCCAGTAGTGTTCATAACAGAAAACAACTAGTCATGATTGTTTCTTCTCGGCATACTAGGTAGTGTCTTGCCTCCTCACATATGTTATTTATCCAAAAACAATATTTTTTCCTAGGTTTTTCTTCCCTCCCTTGGGATTTTTTTTTTTTTTTTTAAGTAAGAAGTATAGTATATATATTAAAAAGCCTACCAGAGGAAAAAAGGCAACCACAGTTACAGCCATAGTCTGAAGGTGTTGATGGGCTGCCCCAACAGAGGGGAAACCAACCCATTCAGCCACCTAATCCTCAAAAGTTTGATAAAACCAACTAAACATTAGAGTCTTAAGCTATAAAAACAGCAAGAGAAAATGACACATAACCTATATGCTTGCGACGTAGCTTGGCTAGGTGCCTTGGAGGTCACCAAGCCATGGTTCCTCCTCAATGACCACAGTTCCATATCCCCAATGCACTTCGACCTTCGTAGCCGTGTTGACGCTCGGATTGCTTCTCTCAATGTCCCGTTTCTGAGCCTCGGCCTTGGTCCCGCTGTCCTGGCTTTTCTTTTCTTGCTTTTCATCAGTTTCCTCCATATCAACATTGTTGTGGGAGGACGGGCCTTGGTCCTTCCTCGTGTCTTCTTTGACGCCTCCAGAGTCATCAGCTGGTGCATGCATGGAGGGTTCTCATGTCTCGTCTATATGGATAGCCATCTGTAGAGAGGAAAGGAGCTGGAGGAACAATCCTATCTTTTCATTGTTAAGCTCCAAGCATAATTGTAAGTCCTCTACCCCCCTGCGCAGGTCAAAGACTAGGCCCTGGAGTATGGCTAATTTGTCTTGGAGTTGCTCACCATGGATGTGATCTGCCGAGGAGTGAGCCATATGAGGTCGGTCTCCTGGAGGGGACGGGTACTGGGCGGCAGAGGTACTAGGTGGAGTTGGAAGACTAGGGTGGGGAGGTGTGGCAATTTTCAAAGAGTAAATGACGTGCAGAGCCGAGCTAAGTGAGTGAGGGACGAGCGCACGGTGCTGGGAGGATGTGTGCGAGGGAAAATGCACAGAGGGAGGAGCCGTAGGTCGTCGAGGCCACCAGGGGGATCCTCGTCGAGGCCTCCCTCTCAGCCTTGGCTTATGGTTTGGCATGGTAAGTCGGAGGCGACGAGCCAAGAACCAGTGGTAAAGAAGAGTATTCGGGTGGCTTCATGCTCTAGCCCATGATGACCAGAGCTCCAACCACCAAATCGACTAGTGCTCGATACAAAGAACCATAACTAGGCATGAATGCAACAACTTTATTATCAATTCACCGTAGGGGAGAGGCGTAAATGCCCAAACGTTCGACATGGGGGAATTAAATTCAGCAGAGGGTGGCGGGTGGGGGCACGAGCCCGTCACATGGCTCTGTGCCCCGCTGGCGCTCTCCGTTGTCCTCCTCTTGCCCCGTGGACTCCAATAACACCCCATCCGGGGAGGCATCCACCATTTTGGCTTTGCAAATGCACTGTTGCAGAATAGGGTTATCGGGTTCTAGAGCCGAGTTGCATATAAGATCTGTCTCTCTCCTGTGGATGCCTATATTGGCTAGAGCATCTGCCACTTGATTTGCATTTCTGCGGACATGGGTAGGGATGATGGCTATATCTGGTCTCAGAGAGTCAGTTAAGCACTGTAGTCCATGCAGGAGGTGCCAACTAGGGGAGATTCTGTCTGGGATGACCCCATTTATGATTCTGCGCAGCAGGCCAATGATGATTTGGGAGTCTCCCTCCACTACTAACTTAGAAAAAATGATTTTGATGGCTATATGTAGTCCCTTAGTGAGGCCCCAGAGTTCTGCAGTGTTGTTCGTGGAGTGTCCTGTGTAGCCAGCTCCAATGAGAAAGATTTTCCCATTGTGATCTCGGAAGACTATTCCATAACCTGCTGGTCCTGGGTTTCCCTTGGAGGCTCCGTCAAAGTTGAGTTTGATGAAGGCCTCCGGGGGAGGGGACCAGGAGGAGGGGCTACTCTGAGAGGGGGGCGAATAAGGGGGAGCATCAGTTCGCAAGGAGGAAGGTGGCGACCAAAAGATGATGATGGGGAGTTCATCTGGATATCCGTGTAGGTTATCTTCAGTTCGGAGCTGAGGGGGTATGGATTCCAGGATATTATAGTAGCATAGATGCCAACGGTGCTTCCAAGGGAGGGAGAGATCTTTGAAGATTCTGCTATTCCTTTCTTTCCATGTATGCCATAGAATGAAGCCCGGTAGAAGCTGCTAGACCCAGTTAAGGAGGGGAGAGCGAAAAGCCTGATCATGCCAATTCGCAATGGTGTCCAAAATGCTATCCCTACAACGGTTGGATGTTCGCATGACGATTGTTGCCTGGTCCCAAAGTTGGGCAGTGTAATGGAAGGAGTTGAGGATATGTTCCATTGTTTCCTTTGCTTCGCCACACAATAAGCATATAGAGGGTCCCACGAATCCCCTTTTTGCTAAGTTGTCCCAGGTGAGAATGCTGGAGTGAGAAATTATCCAGAGGAAGAGGGTAACTTTAGGCCAATGCTTGAGGTTCCAGAGTTTTCTCCATAATGGCGTGTTGTGGATGAGGACTGAGGGGGCCCTGAGCCTGTAAGCTTCTTGTGTGCTGAAAGTGACGCGCGGTTTATGTCCCCACCTCATAATGTCCTCTCCCTTAGTGATGGGAATTCTTCGCTTCTGTAATTCCTCCTGTAAAGGATCTAGATTCTCATTAGGTTCCAAATTAAGGCGTGCTTTGTCCACGTGCCACTGGCGCCATGTATCCTCTTGGATGTTGGTTTTCTAGTAATTGACCACTCTTGTTAAGCCTGCCCAGTTGGATTGAGTGCAAATGTTGAGAGCCCATTCTTCCTTGCCCAGGATCGGCCATTGCTGCCAGGAGTCTTCCCAAAGTAGGGCAGTCTTCCCAATTTGGATTTCCCAGAAAGCATGTTCTGTCACCAGCCGCCTATTCTCCATAGCTGCAGTCAAAATTAAAGAGCCTTGGGTGTCTTCGTCCCATAGGATTAAATTTCTTTCATCCATATTTGGAGCGTATTTCTTTCTCTAGAGTCGGGCCCACAGGTCCTTGGGGATTTTTATCCAACGCCACTAGATCTTGGCACTGAGAGTCTTATTCATGATGATGGGATCTCTTAAACTAAGGCCACCCTGCTCCTTAGGTCGACAGATCTTGTCCCAGCTAACCAAAGCCATTTCCTTCCCAGTGTTGAGTCCCTGCCAAATGAAGTTCCATTGAAGGCCCTTGATGGTGTTGAGAACAAACATTGGAGCTGCTAGCACAGAGAAGGAGAAGACTGGGAGGGCTTGGAGGACTGCCTTGAGGAGAATGAGACGGCTGGGGAGGTTAAGGGCTCTATAGGTCCAGGAGGACAGCCGCTTGGTAAAGGCGGTCAAGAGGTGTTCCCACGAAGAGTTCCGGAGAGGATTATCAATCAGTGGGATGCCAAGGTATTTGGATGGAAGGGAGCTTCTTTGGAAACCTAAAATGCCTGAGAGGTGACGCTGCATCGGTGGGGGGGGTATTGAAGAAGAAGAACTGGGATTTGTCCTTGTTGCAGTCCAGGCCAGAGGCCTCAGAGAAAGTTTGGAGGATGCTTAGGAGAGAATTAACTTCATGGACCATTGGGATTCCCATTAGGAGGGTGTCATCAACAAATTGACTATGAGAAATAGGTGGGGATATGCCATGGAGGGGAAGTCCTGAAAGCTTCCTTGAAGCGATTGCAGCATGGATAGATCTGCTTAGGCCTTCGGCCAAGATAATGAAAAGCAAAGGAGAGAGGGGATCGCCTTTCCTGATCCCTCGAGAGGGGGAGAAGGGCTGTGAGGGCACCCCATTAACAATAATAGATAAAAAATCCGTGGAAGTTAGGTTCAGGATCCAGTCTACCCAGCCTGTATCAAAGCCAAAAGCTAGCAGCATTGCACGCATATATTCCCAACTGATCTTGTCAAACGCTTTGGAGAGATCCAATTTGAGGAGCATGCCTGGAGTTTTGGTTTTCTGCAGTGAGTGGATTACCTCGTGAGCTAGGATGACGTTGTCTGAGATCTGTCTCCCCTCCACGTATCCAGATTTCTCCGGAGAAATGATTGTCGGCAAGATTGTTTTGAGTCTCCTGGCTATCACTTTTGTAAGGAGCTTATAAATGACATTGCATAGAGATATGGGCCTGAACGCCTTCTCCCTTGGGAATTTTCACATCTTTCTAAATCCTTGATTTTTAGGGGCTTCCAATGGCCAAATCCCTCATTTTCCACTTGTAACAATCAGCCCATAGGTAGTTCCAACATGTTCCCCACTCATGGAGTCATGGTCAACTAAATTTAGCATGGTTGTTCCATTTTTCCTCCTGCAATAATTAAAACAATATTTTGTTTACATACAAGTGTCATGGTCAAATAGGTTTTTGGGTCAAATCAGGTCTCTTCCCAACAGTCATAATAATTAATCACAATTTATTAAATTTGGAATTTGGAATTTCCATAAATGGCAAAAATTTTCCAAATTCGAATTTACTAAAAACAGAATAATTTTCTAACAAATTTTAAATTTCAAAAATACTTTATTTTTTGGGATGTTACATCCTTTCCCCTTTCAATAAAACAATATCTTGAGTGTTCGTTCCTTTCTTGGAACACGATTGGATTAAACTTCCGCAATTCTCCCTCAAATTCCCAAGTGGCCTCCTCAGGGCTAAAGTTCTTCCATTTTACTTTTACCTGAGTGACGACTCTGTTCCAAAGTGTTGTTTCTCTTCGGTCTATAATGCATAGGGGTTCCTCCTGGAACTCACCTTCTGGTTCCACCTGCAGCAAGTTCCAATCAATCATATGCGTAGGGTCATGGACATACTTTTTCAACAAGGAAACATGAAATACATTATGAATTCTTAGATTAGCTGGAAGTGCAAGTTGGTAAGATAAGGGTCCAATTCGAGCTAATATATTGAAGGGCCGACAAAACCTGGGTGCCAACTTGGCATAGTTTCTGAGTTTTAGTGAACTCTTTCAGGCTTTGAATTTTAAGTAAACATGTCCTCCCACTTGAAATTCCAAGTGTCTTCTTTTCTGGTCCGCATAACTTTTTTGTCTGTCCTGTGCCTCCTTTAAGTTCGGTTGCACCTTTCTTACCATACTTTCCATTTCTTGGACCATTTCTGGTCCAACCATGAGTCTGTCAACTGGGTTGTCCCAACGAATTGGTTTCATACACTTTCTTCCGTATAGTACCTCGAAGGGGCTCATTTTAGCCGAAGTTTGGTATCCATTGTTATATGAGAATTCTACCAAGTACAGGTATTCTTCCCACTTACTCAGTTTTGTTCTTACGTACATGCAGAGCATATCTTCTATGATCTGATTTGTTCATTCAGTCTATCCATCCATTTGTGGATGGTAAATTGTGATGAAATTCAAATTAGTATTTATCCTTGCAAACAATTATTTCCAAAAAGTGGATGTAAATTTTACATCTCTATCTGATATCACTATTTTAGGAATACCATGGAATCTAAAAATTTCTTTCATAAATATTTCAGAGATGTTATATCTTTAAAAGTAGATATCACAAGAATAAAGTGTGCATACTTACTGAGTTTATCGATTACAACCATAATAGAATCATTTTGTTTCTAATTTTTAGGAAAACCTGTTATAAAGTCTAGCGATATGGTCTCCCATTTCCATTATGGTACTGGTAACAACTGTAATAGGATGACTGGATGCTGGTGTTCGGCCTTAACCCGCTAACAATATTGGCACCTGGCCAAGTATTATGTCGTTTCTCCCTTCATATTAGGCCAGTAAAATAGTTTTCTAAGTGTTATCGTTTTCTGGTATCCTGGATGGCCAGAATACGATTTCTTATGCACTTTGACTGAGATTATTAACTTTAAATCTACTGAATATGGTATGTAAAGTCTATTTTTAAATCATAATAGTCCCTTCTTGTCGATACTCAGATCTGGTTTATGAGTTTACGGTACTGTTTTGTAATTCTTCCATTATCTTAGTGTAATTTTCGTTGTTAATACTTTTTTTCCTTATTCTTTGTTCTAGATCACTTCTGCCCTGCTGATATTTATCTCAAATAACCCATGGAATCTTCTTCTTAAAGCCTCTGCTACCTTATTTTCCTTACTCTTGATATGTCCGACCTCGAAGTCGAATTCATTCAAGAAGGCTAGCCATATTTCTTACCTTGCATTAAGATCTGGTTGGCTAAATAGATATTTCACACTGCTATTATCCATCAATAGTAGAAATTTTCTTCCCATTATGTACTGTCGCCACATTTTTAAGGCGTGTATTACCGCTGTCAATTATAAGTCATGAGTGACATAATTTCTCTCATGTTATTTTAATTTATGGGACTCATAACAAATCGTGTGTCTTTCCTGAGTTAGGACACCACATAGTCCTTCTCTACTTACATCTACACATACGGTAAAGTCTTTATCTAGGTCTGCTACCTTGAATATGGGTACAGTTGTCAATAATTCCTTCAGCTTGTTAAAACTATCTCGACACTTTTGTGACCAGTTAAACTTGGTCCCTTTCTTTTGTAATGACGTGATAGGGTAGGCTATCTTGGAAAACCCCTCTAAATCTGCGATAATATCTGGTGATTCCCATGAATGACCGGATATCCACTACATCCTTAGGTATCGGCCATTCCATGATGGATTTTATTTTCTCAGGGTCTACGACAATGCCTTCTACTAAAATTACATGTCCTAGAGATTGTATTTTCTTTTGATAAAAGTCACACTTATCAAATTTGGCATACAATTTGTGTTTCCTCAACATTTGCAGAACTATTCTTAAGTGTTCTTCATTTTCTTCCTCCATTTTAAAATAGACCATAATATCGTTGATAAACACTAGTACGCAATTGTCTAAGTACTCACTGAAAATACTGTTCATCAAGCACATAAATGTGGTTGGTGCGTTAGTGATTCCGAAAGGTATGACTACGAATTCGTAGTGTCCATATCTTGTTTGAAAAGATGTTTTTCTTCTATCTTCATCCTTTATCCTAACTTGATGATAAACGGATCGTAAATCCAATTTAGAAAAGATCTTGGCCCCACCTACTTGATCAAACAAGTCATTTATCCTAGGTAAGGGGTACTTGTTCTTAATAGTCATTTTATTCAATTGTCGATAATCGATACAAAGTCTTAGAGTACCATCTTTCTTTTTCACAAAGAGGACTGGTGCCCCCCATGGTGAAACACTCTGTCTGATATACTCTTTGTCCAACAATTCCTGTAATTGTATTTTTAATTCTGTCAATTCTGGTAAACTCATTTAGTAAGGTGGTTTTGAGATAGGGGCTGAACCAGGTAGTAGCTCTATGGAGAATTCTATTTCCCTTCTAGGAGGTAATTCTAGTATCTCATCCACAAACATGTCTCTAAATTCACGTAGGACAACAAAGTATTATAAATTTGGCTTATCTTCTTTTTCTAATAGATTCGTTACTTGGATGGCATAAACTTGACATCCCTTTCTCATACATTTCTTGAATTGAATCACTGAAACTTGTCTAACTGATACAGTTTTTGGTATGCCTTGGGTTGTTCTAATAGTTCCATAATCGTCTTTATAGTTAAGCATCTTTGTATAACAATCGATTACTGCTTTGTTCTTTTCCAACCAATCCATTCCGATAATCATATCATAATATCCTAGTGGTAGGATGTTTAAATTTGTTCTTATGTTTTCACCATCTAAGATGAACTCGAAATCAGAAACAAAGTCAACTACTTTCCTTTTAGTTCCTATTGCTAGTTGTACCAGCCATGATTTTGCATGGTTTAGTTTCTTAATTTTATTTGACTCTACTACATCATGAGTAATATAACTTAACGTAGCTCCAGGGTCAATTAAAACAGAAATTTGAGTGTTATTGATTTTACCTTCGATTTCTACCACAAAGGACTGGTGGTCAACTTGTCGGCTATCTATGGATGCATTTATCCGACGCAAGCTTCTTCTCATGTCACCCACCATCGAGGCTTCCTCCAAATTATGAACAACAGTTATGTTTGCTGAAATTAAACATGGATAGTTCCTCCTTGGATGAGGTTCTCCACATTCCCTGCACTTTAATGGTTCACGAGGGATGTCCCCAAGCTTCTTCCTTCCCAAATTTACCAGTATACTATTGCCTTGCATATTCAGATGGTTGGAGTGAAAATATTTTCTTGGAAGGATTTTTGCTGCATTCTGATAAGCAGTCGGCTAGTGTCCCTTCTTCTGCTGGTTCATTCGATCTTGTTTCTTCTACTTCCAGGCTTTGGGAAACTTTTCTAGCTGCTTATATTGATCATAGCACATTCGTGCTTTCCTAAATACTTCACTCAAGGATTTGGGGTTGTCAAACTCAATTTTGTCCCTGTGGGACTGTGGTAAACAACTTAAGAATCACTGGATTTTTACCTTATCCTCCTGGATGTAAGGTACAAACCTTAGTAATTCCAGGAATTTATTTATAAGGTCCTCCATTGTCATCTATCCAAGTCTTAACTCATAAAATTATTTTGTTTTCCTTTCATAGCAGCTTTCAGATAGGTATTGTTTCTTGAAATATTTATTAAAGTCATACCATTCCATTTGTTTCTCCTTTAGTCCCTTGGCCAATTTCAGGTCCTGCCACCAAATGCTAGCCTTCCCTTTCAGATTGTATATGGCTATTCTGACCTTCATATTGTTGGAATAGTTATATATCTAGAATTATTTTCTGATATCCAATAACCATGCCTCCATTTCTTCTCGTGTTCTGGATTCTCCATCAAAGGTAGTTGGTTTAATTTTCTTGAATTCTCCTTCAAGTTGGTCAACTTTTTTTATCTTTCTATATGTTTTTGTTTTGTCCTCAACTGAAGGTGTACCTTCAGACGAACTATGTCCTTTTTCTATTTCAGGTCCAGAGTTCTTGGTAGTGCTCTTGCTATCTTCTTCATTGTTATTATCGTTCTTTAGGATTTTCTTTGTCACATACTGTGCAACAGAACTTCATTTATTTTCCATTGTTCATGCAGAGATTTCTTCAATTTTTCATTGACAACTTTGAAAACCTACAGTTTGACGATGAAATTCCTCATGGTTTCCAGTACTTCAGTAGGTGAGCTTTCGTCACTATTTTTTCTCTGATTTTCAGAAAGTCTTTGTTCAGGATTTCCATCTATTCTAATTTTCCCATCCTCCTATGCTGCCATGATTAACACAAAACAAAAAAGGTTTTATGTTTGTAACAATAAAGGTTTATTAGTTTTGCATAAGTAAAAATATATGCCAAGAAATTAATATGGCCCTGTTCAAGGCGGAATGTTGTAAACTTTTCTCGGAAACCATATGTAATGATCCTCATATTTACCAAAAAAAAAAAATCGTTTCTATAATTTCTTAGTAAAATAAAGGGTTCTAATTAAGCCACCCTATTATCAACTTGGTTATGAAACTCTGGACTAACCTTTTCTTCAAAAATCTAACATAAAATATTTGCCACATCTTTTCTACAACTACTGAATTTCTACTTACCACAAGTTTCCCTATTTATATCAAGAGTGGAAAGTTATAAGGGTAGGTCATCAATACTTTGGAAAACCCCCCTTTGTTTTATTTTACCCATATAGATATACATATATATAGACTACGTATGTAAGGGGTAGTTTTACAATGCATGTTGTGACTAACTTTTAAATCTCACAAGGATACCAAGTTTACGCACAACCCACTTGTGAGTGCTACCCTGGGTAGCTTTAACTGATACCCAGTTATAAAGGACATGGGTCGGGTTTTCTCCTATCTCTTACACCAGAAAGCTAACATAACTACCAGGTCCCGGCTATAATATGGTTCTTGGGAACGGTGATTGACTGTACAGAAATGAAAGATTGAAATCCAGTGGAAAGTTGATAGCTAGGATCCATTGTTGTCTCATATTTACACAGGGGGTGAGAATGGTTTAACCCAATTTATGACAATGTCAAATCAAAACCATCTTTAAGTGAAAGAGGAGGTATATTTTCATTACAGTTAAATCTCTACAGCTTCAATTAATGGCCGCCCTACAATTTCCTCTGCAATTATTGGCCCCATACATGAGGTCTCACTATCCCTTTGCCATTGTCACATGGCTACCCATCCTCCACACTCCCTGCATTTAATACATGGCATCCAGGTGATGCTTGGGGTTCGAGGTAGGTTTATAGTTTTATCATTCCTAAGTTTTCTCTTTCAAATAGGTTCTGTTCACCACAAATTTCAGAGGCTAAGTCGGTGAGTGATGAACGTCTCTCCATGGTGTAACTAACGATGCGATTGAGACCCTGGTAATTTCTTCTTAGCCCAGTACTGAAATAGCTAATAAGGGGTGGTACTCTTCAGAAATAATGTTAAGAAATCAGTGTTTGTGTTAGTTATTGTAGTATCTATTCATGCCTATGGTGTTCTTCTTCGTGAGAAGTTTCTTTGTATTCCCTTTTGAGGTCACCCTTAGTCTTGAAAGGAAAACTCGTTCCTCCCTGAGATTGTCGTTATTCTTTCTATGGTTAGGCAATTGAGATCCCTCTGTAGTAGTTACCTAAATCTTCAAAATTAGGGTTTCTCGAAGTCATTCATCATATCACAAGTAATTAATGGACTTTCATTGAACTGAGGCAAGTAGAGGTCTTACGAAGAGTCTCCATGTGGTTTCTTATGTCATGGTATACAAGTCGGCTAGTTTTCATTGTCCCCATTACTATTCTTCCTCAAAGAGTCTCTCAAAGAAAGGTTGGTCCTGTGCATAGTTCATAAGTATAGACTCTTTATGTTTGGGTAGGTTAATATTTCTTCTATTTACTTCTCTTGTAATGAATGGAGTCTTCCTTTAGTAGTTCTATCATACCCTCCACTGGTTTTCCTCTTACCGAGGTTATCTTTTGTATTCCTGGACAGTTGGATATTATAAATGAAAAATACTATGGAATGACTCTATTATTACTATTGATATTGTTGGTTAAGTTTATATAATCGTTACAGATTTGATTTAAACTTAACTCTTTTTTTTTTCCATAATCTGTGTGAAAGGATCTCTGTTATTACTTCAGCTTTATTCTTGTGGAAATTTGTTACAACTTACATGTTAAAAGTTTCATCTATGAAAGCATGTTATTGTCACTAATGGTGGGCCTTGTTATTGCGAGGACCCATCAGAAATTATACAATGCCCTCCTCCATCAGCCTGAAAATTTAGACGAAATAACAGGTGAGGGGACAAGGTTTCGAACCCACGCCTTCAGAGATAAGTGTCTTTCTGAAAAGGAAACACCACTAGCTTAATTTTTATCATCTTACTGCAACTATTTTTCTTTTGGTACTAAATCCCTAACTAAAATTAATGTTTACATGATTTGTTTCCTTGAAGGTTCTCCATCTATGTGATTTTTTAGATAGATGCCACTATCTCTTTCACAAAGGTATTTAGGTTTCGACCCCATCATCTTTCGAGATAAATTTACAGGTTCTAGCAACATCGAAGGAGATCATGATTCAACTAGCTTCGTTTAATAAATTAGTTTTGCATCTACTGAAATGTTTATTGGCATGTTTCCAGTTCCTGTATTGAGTCTCTAATTGAATGTAGATCTGATCAACTATGTGGTATACCTTTTCTGTAATTATTGAAAGGTTGTCTTGACCAAATCTGCTTAGAGAGATAATCTATTGTTAAAGTGTCTCTATCTTTTGATCTCGAACCCCGAAATTATTATTTATGCGTTCGAGTCTGTACTATGTGATTGGCCTAATCCGTTACAGAAAGAGAAAGGTTTATTGTAGCTTAATACTGGAATTATAGATATATTTTGGTCTACTGAACTTGTTTTATGTTGAGTGAAGTTCCTCGACTGTTGCTTTTAGCTAGAGTATTCCAACTATGATGCATTTAATTTATACATGCAATTGTAGGCCTGTCGAAAGTTCCTTATATTCATAATATTAGAATAATTCCTATGAGAATATATATATATATATATATTTGTGTATTCTTAAAGGTTTTATGTAGACCTAGGGTTTTGTATTTCATTGTAATGCATGCCAATAGGAAACAACTTATATGAAAATACATATATATACCTATATATATACATATGTAATTGTTCATGTAGACATTAGGTTTTGTATTTCCTTTGTGAATCTAAATTTGCATTTACAAAAATATGCTTATTCCAATATACATCTAGACTTGTTCTCAAAATTTTCATGCTCAGATGATCATACTAGAAATTTAAACAGAAAGGAAATGCCTCTGTTATATCAGAAGTCAAGTTTTGAAAATTGATTCCTTCCAGAATGAGATTAACACCAATCCATCCCATAATCTAGTATGAAAATATAGATTGTAACCTGCATATAGAACCTAAACCAGTCATAAAGAGAAACTCATATTATTGTATCTATATGGAACTTTAAGAAATGAGGTATACTTGTAATCTAATTCACTTCACAGAGGTAGGACTAATTCAATTTAGATACAACAATCTCATTCATCATATATATGATCATTTAAACGGATCCATTACAGTAATTAGATACAATCATTCAACTAGATGCATTACAGTAATTAGATACAATCATTGAACCAGATGCATTACAATAATTATATATAATCAGTCAAAAATAGAGAAGAGAAGATATCATATCCGAAACAGTTCGCGAGAAGACAAGGGGAAAAACCACGTTCCTCCCAACCATAGAATAGGGCATCCAAACTGCTTGCTCGATTCATCCCCTAGCATGACCATGAATCCATGAGGGATAACACAAAATCTCCTCTTCAGCAATGTCGTTCACTCCAGAAATATTCTCCTTGCCCCACACTCAACCAATAGTGTTCATAACAACAAACAACTAGTCATAAATTGTTTTTACCAGCATACTAGGCAGTGTCTCGCCTCCTCACATATGTTATTTGTCCAAAAGAAATATTTTTGCCTAGGTCTTTCTTGCCTCCTTTGGGAATTTTTGCAGATTTCTAAATCCCTGATTTTCAGGGGCTGCCAATAGCCAAATCCATAATTTTACACTTGTAACAATCAGCCTAGAGGTAGTTCCAACATGTTCCCCACTCATGGAGTCATGGTGAGTGAAATTTAACATGGTTGTTCCATTTGTCTACCTGCAATAATTAAAACAATATTTTGTTTACATACAAGTGTCATGGTCAAATAGGCTATTTTGTCAAATTAGGTCTCTTCCCAACAATCATAATAATTAATTACAATTGATTAAATTTGAAATTCAAAATTGACACAAATGGAAAAAAAAATCCAAATGCGAATTTACTAAAAACTGAATAATTTTCTAACAAATTTTAAATTTCAAAAATACTTTATTTTTTGGGATGTCACACTTTTTAATTACTTCTCTAACATATTTTCCTTGAGACACAAAGTTTTGACCAACATTTCTCCAAAATTCAAGACCTAGGCAGTAATGTAACTCGCCAAGATCTTTCATTTCAAATACTTGTGACAATTTCTTCTTAATTCCACTAATCAATTTTTCTAAATTTCCTGTAATAATCAAATCATCAACATATAAGGAAATCATTACAACTTTACCCTTTTCATCAAACTTGGTATACATATTTGGATCACTTTTTCTCCTCATAAAACCTTGTTGAAGAAAGAAGGAATCTATCTTCTCATACCATGACCTAGGTGCATGTTTCAGTCCATACAATGCTTTCTTTAAATTATGCACTAAATGTTCCTAACCAATTTTCGCAAACCCCCCTGGTCGAGTAAGGTAAACCTCTTCCTTTGTAATGTTCATGACTTGTCTAGTTTAGGAAATACTACTAATGTGTGTGTAGGATTAATTGTTTACAACATATAAATGATCATACAAATAACAAATGCGACAAAGGATTGCAAAGATTATATTATGATATCTTTGCAGAGTACAAAGGCGAAATGTGGCTGAATAAAATGAATCACTTAGTAGAATTGGTTGAGATGTATCTTAAAATGATCACCTTAGTGTATTGGGAAATGGGTCGAAAGGGTTTCCTTGAATCTGATCTGATTCTCGCTCAGGAACCCCAAATGTGTCTGCTAAAAGTGCCTCACTTCCAAGTCTGGAAAATGAGGCCCAGATGATTCCTCTATTGGAATATGATGAGGAACCAAAAAAATTATGCGACTTTACTTCCTTTCAACTGGGTAGAAGGGGAATCTGTGAACTCCTCCAGGATGGGACATGTCTATCTACTTAAGCTCCTTAGGAGTTGCGCCCTCACCCTGGATAAGTTCACCCTTGCTACTGGACCTTGTGTAACTTTTGTTGAAGAATGATGGAAAACCTGTGTGAGCTTCCCGATGACTAGGGTGTGTCTCTCAGCACCGAAATCAACCAACTTGTGTCTTCCTCTTGGAATCCACTGAACTATCTCTCATGAGATGCACCTCTCTCCTCAATTGCAAGTCATAATCTGCATAATGATGAATTAGATCGCTCACCCTTCTCTTATAGCAATTCACTACTGAAACCCTAATTCATTATTGACCTTTTCTGTCCAAGTGACTTTTACTTTATTTTATTATTCCTTGATTAAATCACTTAATTAATTAATTAATTAGCCATTTTACCTCTAAAAAGTGATTTATCCATCCTTATGGCTTCTCTAGCCACTGAAAGTCACTTCTTATCATCTTATCCTGTAGTGCTCTCATTCCTGATTTTGATGAGCTATTACACTAAGAGTTTTCTCCAACTAATATACCCATTATGACCGTCTTAGTGAATTTAATTATGATATGACCCATAATAACTCAAAATTATGGAAATCATCAGAATGAAACAGAACCAAAGCCAAGTTGTGCAGAATGGATCCTGATGATGAACGATGCAATTTGGGCCCAATAAAACCCTCAATATATCCCAAACTCTTTGTCACCCCTATCTGGCTACTTTGGTAGACATAACACTCTGTAAAATTATAATGTCCCAAAATGGGGACATTACAGTCCTCCCTGTCGGAATATGATACCGAGGTCCCATATCCACCTGTGTGACACAAGGTAGACTTCCCTCAATATGTGGTCTCTCCAAGTGCTCACCACACATGACACTCACATGCTCTTGATGAGTAGAATGATTAATGGGCAAAGCATCTCAGTCAATTCCCTGAGCAACCACTCTACTCGAAACTCAACTCCATCCAATTTTGAATTACCAAGCACTCCAATCCCTAGATCCCATATCAAAATGTGAACCGCAACGCCCTGTGGAGTATATTTCTGTAACATATCAACACCATGAGTCTCCTACAAATAACACATTGCCTCAACCCGAAATAGGTATATCCTATTGTTAGTCCCTAAAGTTGTACTAGACCATGAGAGGGAAATATAGTCCATCATAATATTATTTCAAAAGTATTTTGAGGGTTCTTATGGTTTGGTTTTTAAATAAGGTGGTTGAACACTAACTCAAGGTTTTAAAATAAACAAGAAATTCAGAATAAGAATAGAAGATATCGCATTGACTGGTTAAAAGGTAGTCACGTAAATGGATTAGACCAATAATGAAAAGATAAAATGAAGTTTCCAATTTTCCAATTTCACATAAATTCTTATCTCAAAATATTATGAAGAAACAAGAACATCAGCCTGAAATCAAAACTTGAAAATAATCACCACAATAAATTCTTTACTATATTAATTGATAATCAAGAACAGAAATGCATTGCAGTTTGAATAATGAGCTCAAGCATGAAGAGAGAAGAACATAGTAGAAAATAGAGTCTAACCATCCATATGCATTTTCTATTAAGTGTCAAATAGAACAGGAATGTCTTACAAGGAGTTTCAAAACAGGTCCCATGGATCTCCAATTTTTTGACCCCTTTTATGTTTTCTTGGCTGTGGATCAGTATTTAGGGATTGGATCAACCCATTCCAGGGTTTCTATGAATTATGATCAAAGTGGTATGCCATTCTTCTCTAATCCAACTATGAGGGACCCCCTTTCTCCAATCCGGGTTTTTCTTATCTGGTAGCAAGAATTGATTGACAAATTATGTGACTACATGCTCCTTTTTGCACCATCATTCTCCTCCAAATACCAATATGCAAGCTTTGGTGATTGATTATTCTATCACCAACATCAAAAAAATTTCGATCTCCACATAGAAACCATCGAAGTTCTGTGCAAATGCCATAGATACCTTTTTGTCATGACCTTGGAAGGTGGTAAAGAATTCAAACCTGCCAGTGTCTTTAAACCTTTGCGCCATATGTGGATATGCTTCGAGAAGATCAACACCCTCAGGTTCCAATCTAACAATTTGTCCACTTCTCTTAGGTTCCATATTAATAATAGGATGTTGGAACTCGTCACTGTCAAAAGTTAAATTTACAATATGTAACTGTTAGCAATTTCTTTTGAAAGAAACTTATGCTTATAATTCAACAAAATCATAAGAATGAGCGATAGGGTCATATAATGATGTTTGGGAATTGAACTAATTTGAAATGGGTCTTTGCAGTTACAGGATGATCCCATCATGTAATGGTTTGAACTACATAACTGATTCAAGTGATATCATGGGACACATGCGGATTATCGGTCCATGATTTATGTAATCATAACAAAATTAGGGTGGCTCGCACTTATCATGGCATGATTACATTAGCACTACATGAATAATGGTATTCCAGTGGTGCTATTAATGACTTAGAAAAAAATTGAATTTGAAGGATTCAAATAGGCATATGATGTGACAAGTCTTGTAAAATCATGCCTTAAATCCCCAAACTTAAATAAATTATTCAAAAAGCTAAAATGTGAATCAAAACAAACTCAAAACAAAGATTAAATTCAAATGAAAGAAAACAATGAAGTGCAGGTAGGGAGGGTTTAGGATTAGAATTTATCACTAAATCAAAAGAAAAAATAGAGACTAACGATGGCTCCTTCTGGGGGTGGTGTTTTGATGATAAACTCCAAGAACTGCAGACCAATGTCTTTTCCTTACTTATGATTCACTGGTCTCCCTGCATCTATCAGCCTTTATTTAAAACACAACTGTATAAAAACAAGTTCATTGGGTATATAGAGTCTCTATTTGGGCTCAAAAATAACAATCACAAGTAGTCTTTCCATTGGGCTATGGAGTCCTTATTCTTGCATACTGAAAACAAATTTCTTGGATGCAATCTTATTCAACCATTTTACTCTACTTTCCTTCTGAAATCATGTTGATCATGTGTAGGAAAATTTCCAATGCAACCATGAAGCGATTTCACTTCTAAGGGGGTCTTCTTCCTTCCAGGTAAATAAGAAAATGTAGAAAAATGGATATTTTTGCCATAAGAAATGAATGGGCATCCCATACTTACAGCTGCAATTTATTTTAATTCCACATGTTGCAAATTTTTGAACCTTTGGAAACACAAACTCCATGTAGAGAGCCACGGGATCCTGCCAAAGTTATTACATCTCTAGCTGATACAAGAATCCATATTGTTGCTCTATGATTTTTGCATAACTCATTTGAATATCACTAGTTTTATCAAAAGCATCTAGAACCTCCTCATATGCTTCTTGGATAACATTGTTCAAAATAACATTATCATCATGAGAATCAAGAGGTTGATCCTCATATTCCACGCTTCCTTCAGATGCATAACTATCATACATCGGCTCCGACTCTTCATGGACGATGGATTGAATTACTTCATGAATTTGCTGGTTAGAATTTGTCATATCATCAACATATGGATCCAGGTCTTCAAAATCATCATCATACTCATCAAATAAAGGTTGATTTGAAAATTTTTGTGATCTCTGGAAACCAAGGACCTCTACTTCACAGTCATATTGAAAAAATGAGCATATATATGTTTCTTGATTATCATAATAATTTTGACCATAAGACACATATGAAATAACATAAAATATATTTTCAACTGTTGGTTTTTCTTTCTAATCTACAATATGGTTTTCAACAAGAATATATTTAGTCAACAACTAATTTTCAAACAAATTACGAACAACATTTGTATCATAGTCACTACTATTAGAAACATTCATCTTAATACCAAATTCATATAAAGTATCATTACTATGAATTTCAAGATCAGAACGCTGAAAATATTCTTGTTGTAGGACATATTTAGAAGAAGATATAACTGATAATGAATCTTCTTCCTCTTCCTTGATGTAATTATCCTCTTCATCTGTACTGCTAGAGTAATCAATTTCTTGAGAATAATATCCTGATTTACATTGCTCACAACAATCTAACAAAAGAAGATCGGTCGAAAAATACATTTTACATTGTTCATTGAATGGAGCATGAAATTCTCTTAAAGAAGAAATGTTGGAAGGAGGAAGAGATCTGTACCAGACACGTGCATCACCCTCCAAAGATAACATAAACATTTTCATCAATGCATATTCATGATGAATATTCAGTTGATCCATGCATTGATGAAACTCAATCAAATGTACTGTCAAATTATTCTCATCCTTTTCTCTGAACCATGGAAGCAAATCTCCCCATATATCAATAGTTGGAACATCATTAGGGAAACCAGAAATAGCAGAGAAATTAAATGGTGCAAACCTCCATGCCAAAATATCGTCCATAGCCTTTGACATCTCAAATCAGTGGAGTTGTCAATGGATTCTTCCTTCATGGATTCACTAGGTGAATGATATAGTCAGAAAAAGTATCCAATTCTTGTTCACCATCAAGAGCTATAATTGATCGTTGTCGTTCTCCCAGGGATAAATACTTCCAGTCTTTGTCCCCGACAATGGCGCCAAAATATGTTAGTCCCTAAAGTTTCACTTGAATGTGAGAGGGCAAGCTAGGGCATCATCATATTATTGCAAAAATATTTTGAGGGTTCTTATGGTTTGGTTTTTAAATAAGGTGGTTGAAAACTGGCTCATGGTTTTAAAATAAACAAGAAATTCAGAATAAGAACAGAAGATATCCCATTGACTGGTTAAAAGGTAGTCAAATAGATAGATTAGACCAACAAGGAAATGAGAAAATGAAGTTTTCAATTTGTCAACTTCACATAAATTCTTATCTCAAAATATCATTAAGAAACAAGAACATCATCCTGAAATCAAAACTTGAAAATAATCACCACAACAAATTCTTTACTGTATTAATTGATAATGAAGAAAACAAATGCATTGCAATTTGAATAATGATCTCAAATATGAACACAAAAGAACATAGTAGAAAAGAGAGTCTAACCATCCATATTCATTTTCTATTAAGTTTCAAATAGAACAGGAATGTCTTACAAATAGTTTGAAAACAGGTCCCCTAGATCTCCAATTTTTTGACCGCTTTGATGTTTTCTTGGCTGTGGATCAAAATTTATGGATTCGATCAACCAATTTCATCTTTTCTGTGAATTATGATCAAAGACGCATTCCATTCTTGTCTAATCCAACTATGAGGGACCCCCTTTCTCCAATCTGGGTTTTGTTTATCTAGTAGCAAGAAGTGATTGACAAATTCATTCACTACATGCTCTTTTTTCCACCATCGTTCTCCTCCAACTACCAATAGGCAAGCTTTGGTGATTGATTCTTCTGTCACTAGCATCAACAAATTTCCAATATCCACTTCGAAACCATCGAAGTTCTGTGAAAACTCCATAGATACCTGTTCTTCATGACCTTGGAAGGTGGTGAAGAATTCAAACCAACTAGCATATTTAAACCTTTGCGCCATCTATGGATATGCTTCGAGAAGCTCAACGCCCTCTGGTTCCAACCTGACAATTTTCCCACTTCTCTTAGGTGCCATATTGATAATACGATGCTGCAACTCGGCACTATTGGAAGTTGAATTTACAATCTATAATTGTTAGTAATTTTTGCTGAAAGATACCTGTGCTTATAATTCAACAAAATCAAAACAACAAATGACAAGGTCGTATAATGATATTTGGGAATTGAAGTGATTTTAAATGGGTCTTTGTAGGTATAGGATGATCCCATCATGTAACAGTTTGAAATGCATAATTTATTCAAGTGATATCGTGGGACACATGCAGATTATCGGTCCACGATTTATGTAATCATAACAAAATCAGGGTGGTTGGTGCTTATCATGGCATGATTACATTAGCACTATGAGAATAATGTTATTCCAGTATCTCTATTAATGACTTAGAATAAATTTGAATTTGAAGGATTCAAATTGGCATATGATGTGACAAGTCTTGTAAAACCATGTCTTAAATCCCCAAAATTAAAGAAATTATTCAAAAAGCTAAAATCTGAATCAAAACAAACTCAAAACAAATATTAAATTCAAATAAAAGAAAACAATAAAGTGCAGGTAGGGAGGATTTAGGATTAGAATTTATCACTAAATCAAAATCAAAATTAGAGACTAACACCTACCAAACCATACCAAACTTAGCACGACCCCCACTGACTGAACATGTTTCTTCCATAGTGAGGTACTACAAGACCTCAATGAATCACCAACTAGTGACATGCTCTCCCCAATACTGAAACTCAATGGAAAATCAAAGTGACTCCCCCCTGTAAACATATGCACATCTCCATCAATCAATGAAATGTCTAGTCCTGTAATCCCAGGGTCCCATGCTAGTCTCTCACATGGACCATCATGTCAATGCTACTCTACTCTGATCATGACTATTTTCTCAAAGTATCCATACTGGACCATCCATGTGTGGATCCTAATAAGATGAAACAAACTATTGACCCAATGGACTCCCGGATCCCATGTCAAACTTGGAAGTTGATCACCTCCAATCCCCACTAACTGTTGATGTGGCCTACTAGTAACTGTCGAAATCCCTCCACCCTCATCCAAATGAGATTCTGAATATTTAGCAACCTATAATATATCCTCTATACCATGTCCTAGAATACTCTCCATCATGCCTAATACCTCAACTGTCTGCCCCTAATGATCCAACCCTATCCTGCCATATGCAATCAAGACACTCCTATCAGGTGGTCTTAGCCTACCAACTCTCCATGTCTCCTACCACCATCTAGCTCCCCTTGTGTTTTTGTCAATGATAAAGGTGTCAGGAAAGGCTATCATAAATATCTGCAACCAACTATGGGACTATAACGTATCATATGCTTTTGTCAATCCCCAGGATTGGACCAAAATCTCATCCACTAGCACCCATAGTGAATTATTGCCTTAACTCCAACTATCGAGTAAAATAGTAGATAATGTCACAAATTGTTGGTCAATCACCCTCCCTCCATCATCTCTCAGATAGTTGTTGTTATTGTGAGGGTGATCTCCCAGAACTATGTGTTACTGCAAGGGAGGGGAATCTCCATGCTCCACTAAGTGTGTCTCCTCTTTTCCATCCAATGTGTCCCCATGAATCCCACTGTACATCTCTCTCATAATCATATGTACAAGGTGTACTGTTGGATCAACATCTGTCTGGATATCAACCAATCCGGGAAAACAAATGAAAGTGTCCTCGTAACTTCCCCTCACTCTGGAATTCTCATGTGTATGTGCATGACCGATTGTCTCATAACTACCCATGAATGGTGGCCCCTGTGACACCCGGATATCCTCCAACAATGTAACTATTGGGTATGTGTTATATTCTTTGCACGAGTAGTAGTGTCTGAGCGCCTGCGCCGCGGGGTAAGAGGGGGGGCCGCTAGGCCCCCCTCGGGGGGTGCAGGGGGGCGGAGCCCCCGAAAATTTTTTTTTGGGCAGGCATATTTTTGCCGGTTTCGGGCCGACATATTATCACCGGGCCGACATATTTCCGGGACGACATATTTCCGGGACCACATGATATTAGGTGGTTTTCGGCACATGGTTTTTTGCCGATGGTTTTCTATTTCCGGTTAAGGAATTAGGGTTTTGGACT
>ML778901.1:2083451-2142744 GCA_009831015.1 Picea engelmannii | reverse complement strand
CTTATCATTCAAAGACAAAGCACATTGATGTTCAATATCACTTTGTGAGAGACATGATTGAAGAAAAGAAAGTATCACTGATGAAGGTGGACACTTTGAAGAATGTTGCAGATTCATTAACAAAATTTGTGAGCACTGAGAAGGTCTCTTGGTGTAGAGGATCCATGGGCATTGCTGCCCTAGATTGTTGACTATGTAACCTTGTAACCCCTTGTGTGCAAAGAAAACAACAAGTGGGAGAATGTTGGGTATGTGTTATATTCTTTGCATGAGTAGTAGTGTCTGAGCGCCTGTGTCGGACGCGCAGGGGGGTAAGAGGGGGGTGCAGGGGGGCGGAGCCCTCGAAATTTTTTTTTTGGGCCGACATATTTTCGCCGGTTTCGGGCTGACATATTATTGCCAGGCCGACATATTTCAGGGACGACATATTTCCGGGACCACATGATATTAGGTGTTTTTTGGCACATGGTTTTTTGCCAATGGTTTTCTATTTCCGGTTAAGGAATTACTGTTTTGGACTAATCCAGGTCATTGGGTTAGGGTTTTGGATGCCGCTGGCTCCTATATGTATATTGTATTGTAAACAATGTAACATAAGTGTATCAATATAATATATGCTGGTTTTCCCGGTTTGGGTTTCCAGGTGAAAAATCTATGTGTAATGTTTGTATTTGCCATTGTATCTTTTCTGTTCTTTTCTGAATATCAGTTTGCAATAGATATTGTACAAGGTTAGAATTTACAGTAACTAAATAACATATCTGACTCTCTGTCGAGATAGATATAGTGTATATCTGACTAGTCTCCTCAAGGATCTCATCTAATATGGACTCTGATTCCTAAAGGGTTGTCTGTGTTCCTTCTAAGAATCCTCATGTTCTCACCAACTCATGAGTGACTCCGTCCACCTCAAGCTCCTACTCCCTCGGTGCCCTGTGATACATCTTGCCAATCTCCAATAGCTAATTTCTATCCATCAATAATTGTTGGTAGTGCACCCTCATCACAGTCCCTCTCTCCATGAGTGTATGGAAGTCGTGAATGGCCAGTCCCCTATCTAAAATATCATATGCCATCAAATGGATACCATGATCATGTCCTCACTGAATATCAATTGTACCGTACAGTGTCATGACTCCTGATCACAATCCCACTGAGGTTCTACCTCATGCCCCTTACTGCTAGTGTCAACAATGGAATCCCCAACAACACACTCCTCAAAATATAAAGCACCGAATTGTACATTGTCCACTACGCTATTGATTCCTCTTGTATGCCACTACACACCATCACCAACTGCGAAACCCATATGAATTGCAGTGTATCTTGTATGGGCAGTTGTATCCTTCTGTGTGCTCACCCTACTAATATCATTTGCACCTGGATCCCATACAAAAGTGTCCAGACATAGGCTATGGTCATCTCGTCCAATAAGGAGTGCATCCTCATCACTGTAGATCTTTCCTAGAAGTAACTATCCCAACAAGCTGTTGGTCTCCACAACCTGATCCATCAATGGAATCTCCAAGAATGGTGACTCACTCTCCTCATACTGATAGGTATGTGTAAGGTAAACTATCTCCAAGCCATACCTCTCCTCCTGGGTTTGTAGATCCATATGTCCCTTGTGTACAATCCCCACACAAGGCTCCTCTACCATATCAGGAATGCCATTGATATCCTCTTGTGTCGTGTCTATCGTAGGTGACCGAGAAGATTAAAAATGTGGCTCAATCATCATAGGAATCTCATCATCCTCTATACATGACTTTCCTGGAAGCCATGTGTACAACCATAAGTAGGTCATCGAACCTCATAACCTCATCATGTCTAAGTTCCAACACATATGAATCCTCACAAGTGTCACCACTATGATGAAGTGTTGAATCCTTAACATTGCCTGACAGGGAAGATGAAGGAAATGCGCTATCATCGTGTCCATTCAACTATCCCTCAAATGCGCAAGATTCAGTAGCCTCCATCTTAGTCACCTGGTTGAGCTTGTAGTACATGTCTATCTTATTTACCCCATCTCTAGCACTCCATTTGGATGATCTGTCAAAACAAGGTATGGTGAGTTTACCAAATTTCCAGATAAAACATATGTTATGCACATGTTGTTGTTGTTTTCCTCCTCTCTAAGGTTCTTTCAGATGGTTCATGCCCCTAATTCCACAATACTCAACTAGTGTCATGTCATGATGGAAGTCACAACCCAACACTGCATACTCCCTCTTGTACTCTTCAATGTATTCCGCTTGACTGGGAAACCTTTGTGCTAACAGATGTTGTGTTGTTGTTGGTCGTTCCCTCTGAAAACTAGGGAACCATCGTATCAGAATCCTACTCGAAGATGTGTATGTGCGAATAGGTGTCTAAGTTCTATTGCCTACCCCTGATTTCCCCTGTGCTGCATGTAGGGTTGCTATGCCCAGGGTGTCCACTATAACTAATCTATCAACCAACTATGCCAAATAATATTTCATGGTTTGTTGATTGACTACCAAATTGTTGAGTACCTGCATGAAGGTTGCCTCTGGGTCCATGGGTGCCTTACCAGTGCCCTCTTGCCTCTCATATCTATCTCCCTAGATCCTCTCTAACTTTTGGGTCACCCACTGAACTCATCGAATTTAGTCACAAGGTGGTAGGACTAAATATCTAATACCATTGTAATGTTCTCGACTTTGCTAGTCTAGGAAATGCTGCTAATGTGTGTGTAGGATTAATTGTTTACAACATATAAATGATCATACAAATAACAAATGTGACAAAGGAGTGCAAAGTTTATATTATGATATCTCTGTGGAGTACAAAGGTCGAATGTGGCTAAATAAAATGAATCTCTCAACTAGATCAAAAGACAAAAGTATCTTATCTGGAATACAATAAGAAAACTAAATTATAATACCTGATAATAGATGAGCACTGTGAGATCAATGGATGAGCTGGAACTATGGAAACACGTACGGTAATTGTTGGAAGTCTGGAAAATTCAACCTGGAGGCTATACCTCTCGAAATGTCTTGGACACTGTCCCAAATGGTGCACCCTACTCTAGCTCTCAGGCCTGGTGACTGACCGACCCCTCTGCTAGTGGGTTTTCACCCCGGATGGATCCCCTTGGGGGAATGCACTCCTCTCTCATCTCAAAAAAATGTGCCCTAGATGATTCCTCCATCAGAATATGACAAGGAACCAGGAATACCCTCCATCTGGGTATCTTAGTGATTCACAGAAAATGTGCCCTAGATGATTCCTCCATTGGAATATGACAAGGAACCAGGAAAAATATGTGCCTTGCCTTCCCCTCAACTGGGTCGGAGGGGAATCTCTGAAATCCTCCCGAATGGTACAAGTCAATCTAATTAACCTCCTCATGAGTTGCACCCTCAACCTAGATAAGTGTGCCCTTGCTGTTGGACCCTGTGTAACTGCAGCTGAAGAATGATGGAAGACTTGTGTGATCTTCCCAGTGACTCGGGTGTGTCTCTCAACACCGAAAATCATCCAACTGGAGTCTTCCTCCTGGAATCCACTGAACTATCTCTCTTGAGATGTACCTCTCTCCTCAATGACAAGTAATAATTTGCATAATGAGGAATTAGGTCGCTCACACTTCTCTTATAGATTTTCTAAACCCTAATTTGTTGTTGAAATTTTCCCTCCAAGTTACTTTTACTTTATTTTATTATTCCTTGATTAAATCACTTAATTAATTAATTAACCATTTTACCTCTAAAAAGTGATTTATCCATCCTTATGGCTTCTCCAGCCATTGGAAGCTACTTCTCATCATCTTATCACGTAGTGCTCTTCTTCCCGATTCCAATGAGCTATTACACTAAGATGTTTCTCCAAGTAATATGGCCACTATGACTGTTTTAGTGAATTTAATTAAGATATGACCCATAATAACTCAAAATTACGAAAATCGTCATAATGCAACGGAACCAAAGCCAAGGTGTGTAGAGTGGATTCTGATGTTGAACGATACAAGTTGGGACCACTAAAACCCCTCAATATCTCCCCAACTCTCTTTCACCCCTATCTGGCTACTCTGGTAGGCATACCACTCTGTCAAATTAAAATGGCCCAAAATGGGGACATTACATCCTTTATCTCACCATTTAGAAAATTGGTGAAGCTTCCAATGGTGTTTTGTAGCTAGTGCAATTAACATTGCTATAGTTTTTAATTTAGTTACTGGTGCAAATGTTTCTGCATAATCAATGCCCTCTTTCTATGAATACCCTTTTTCCGCTAGTCTGGCTTTATATTTATCTATACTACCAACTTCTTTGAATTTTTTTTTGTATATTCATTTACATCCTATGGGATTTTTATCTTTAGGCAATTCAGTCAATTCCCAAGTTTTTTTTTTCATTATAGAGTCATAATATTCCTCCATTTGTTTTCTCCACTCTTCATGTTCATTATCTTCATTAAAACTCATGGGTTCAATGACATTTGAAATGTTACTCATCATAGCATAATCTTTATATTTTTCAAGTAGACAAACCTGTCGTGAAGATATTCTCAATTCGTTAGTGACTTATTCTTTGTTTTGTGAAGATTCTTCTTCACTGTTGGATGTATCCATGCCACTAGGTGCCTTTTCCTATTGGTGATTCTCTTCTTTGACCTCTTCATCTTCAAGAAGTACATGTCATCCTTCATGATTGTTTTCTTTATTATTTCCTTATGCTTGTTCATGGAAAATTACATCTCTACTTCTAAACACTTTGTGAGTAGATGGATCAAACAATTTATATGCTTTAAATTCTGAACAATACCCTATAAAAATACATTTGATATATTTATCATCAAGCTTCTTCTTGTTATCCTTTGGAATATGTGAAAAAGACTTACACCCAAATATTCTCAAATTAATAGTTTTTGGCTTAGAATCATACAAGGCTTCGAAATGAGTTTTATGATCAAGACACCTTGTTGGACTCCTATTCTTTAAATAGACAACAGTGTTAATGGCATCAACCCAAAAAACATTTGACATATTCTTACCTTTTATCATACATCGTACACACTCCACCAAAGTTCTGATTTTCCTTTCTGCAACTTTGTTATGCTGTGGAGTGTGGGTTTTTGTAAATTGTTGTACTATTCCATGATCTTTACAATGCTTGATGAAGTTCCCTAATACATACTCTCCCCATTGATCTGAGCAAAGGATTTTGATGGAATTTCATGTTTGCCTCTCCATGAACTTTTTAAATTCCTTAAAGTATTAAAAAATGTCGCTCTTTCTCTTAAGGAAATATACCCATGTGTACCTTGTGCAATCATCAATAAACAATAAGAAATAATAAGCACCTCCTAGTGACCTTGTATGCATTGGTCCACAATAATTAGTGTGCAGAAGTTCTTATAGATCTCTTTTTCTCCTATCAGGATTAGAGGAGAATTCATCTATGTCCATCTTTCCTAATGAACAAACTTCACAAGCAACATACTCATTCTTCAACATCAGGAGTCCTTCAACAATACTTTGTTTTTGTAATAACAAAAAATCATGATAATTAATGTGACCATACCTTTGGTGCCAAAGAGTTTCTGTAGGCATAGTTGCAGAATTCAATGCTTGATGATTCTTGCTGGTGACATAAAGTTTGTACAAACCTCCAACTCTGACTCATGAGGCAACAGTTCTGTAATGATCCTGCAATTCCTTCACTATACAATGTGTCCTGGAGAATTTAACCTTCAAATTATGATCAGTAATTATGGACACATAAATCAATTTTTTCTTTATCCTAGGGACATACACAACATTGTGAATGTGTCTGATAGTACCATTCAGAATTGTTATTGGAATATCTCCATATCCCTTGATTTGATAAGAATGATAATCTCCAAGATAAATATGGGCACCATTATGTGTTTCTTTAAGGTTTATATACCAATTCTTGTTACATGTCATGTGAGTTGAAGCTCTAGAATAGAATATGTAATGTACCCAAATTTACATAAATAAATAAAAGATTAATTAGGATACTTCGAGTTGATCGTTTTTCTTAAAGAAAAATCTTTCAGGCATTCATTAACTATACTACAGGATAGTCCTTTTGCCCCTTTTCTTTTCCTTTTTCCTTTCATAAATTACACTTGCCTTTTCTCGTCACAGGGGTAATTTATAAATGAATATATGTACATAAAATAACATTATCCTATCCTCATCAAAGGGTGAAAGAATAACTTAAAACTAACCATCATATTCGTTTTGGGACTTACATCCTACTTGTGCAAAATAATGATATAAACACCTAAAACTTCCATCCTACTTGTATAAACAATTATATACATAAACGCCTTAGGACTTCCATCCTATTCACGCAAACCGTAGGACTTATTATGGAATTTGTTAGATATAAAATTAAATGACCCTTAGAGAAAGGTATCGTCTAAGTCACGGGCTGTAGGTAATCAGGTCTCTATTTCACGTATTTATATTTAGTATGACACCAGTGCACATAGATGCTAAAACTCAGAGTGGTTATGACTAACTGCTGGCACAACTAAACATTTTCTTGTCGTTTAACGACTTCATGATAACCAACTTGAGCATAAGGGTTAATGCAATAATAGGTAAGATTCAACCTATAACCAGAACAACAGGGAGGTGAAGTTGTAACCCTAACTGGACCGCCAAAGTACTTCACCATTAATAATGCTGAGGAAACTGTAGAGGTGACATTGTCTCGACTTAAATGACCTACCTCCAACATTTATGATATCTCATGGTGTGTTCTTTTGGTGCAATTCTTGGCTTATGTGCCCATTGTATCTTTGATAGCTTGCATTATTCACATGGCTTAGGTATGGTTTGCAATCCATCAACATTACTCTATTTGGAGGGGGTTTCTAACTTTATCATCTCATTCCTCTCCTTATCTCTGTGTATTTGCAAAAATGTTATAGAACCATCCTTGTTATTGTTCATCTCGATAGAGTGGCCTGGAACTCGAGAATTTGCATTCGTTCTCGACAGGAGGAACATTAGGAGGACCTTTCAGTCGAACACCACTTTATGCGAAGTAAGAAGTCCTTCAGTCATTTTTATTTGAGCTCTATGTTTCATTAAAATGGTTACTGTGTGCACCAGTCCCTTCGACCAATTTCCTATTAGTGTCACTGGCTTGTTTTCGTGGTCTACTATAGTATTGTAATGTTGGCATTATCCCAACAGTGCTTAGGGTTTCATCATAGGTCCCCCTTTATCTATGTACCAGTCCTTTATTTAAAAAAATAGAACCATTATACTCTGTGACAATCTTGTTGCTCGTTCTTTGTCCTTAGTATTTATGCATCTCATACATATGCCATTCTTTATTTGAACTCGCAGAGATCTTGTGGCTTGGCACAACTCCTTGTCTAGTTTTCATGGTTGACTGTGTATTTTTGTGGATTCTATATCTGGGGTTTCCTACTCTAGTGAATAACAAGATTTTTCGACCATGTAGAAGGGAATTTACCTCAGGCTATTCATATCTTTGAGTTTTTTCTTTGATTATGAAAAAATCGCATAGCTCTGTAATCGATTAATGAAGTCTTCGAGATATCAAAGTTTTTGTTTCTAACTATTGAAAACTTACCCTTAGGAATCATAGTCTGCCCTACTGTCTGAACATGTCAGTATGATTTGGTCTTTTACTATGCTTGTCGTACCCAAATGATTTTTATAGTAGTAGTAAAAAATATTAGGGGCTTCTGATACAAATCTTTGTTACATAGTCTATCTCATGAGACCTAAAACTTTGGTATGAACAATTGCATTCATCCCTTCCAGGGTTATAAATAATACCCTCTAATCTACAACCTTTCTCCCTTAACTCTATTAGGTTGTTGTATCAATAAGAACACCGTTTTTGCTCTCAGGGTCTTATTTTATTTTCACAGGGTCTGATTAAAACAAGACCGAACTAAAACTCAACCTATGGTCAACTATACACACTTCATTAATTTATTGGCTGTTGTATAAAAAAAAAATTCCTGACAATTTATTAAGGATTTGGTATGCAACACTAATGATGGGCCCTTTTTATTGTGAGGGTACCCATCAAACGACTCTTATTCATTCCACCCCCTTCGTGTTCATGGATGGCGTTCAGGAAAGAACACCAGAAATGTGGCCTATTACAAGAGGCCCAAGTTAAGCACCATCTGACACTTTCTTGTATTTGTCTTTTGTTAAATAAATTGTCTCGGTAATTTAATTATATTTCTCCGTTAAGAATTTCTATTATTCCTTGGTAAAATACTAATGGAAATTCTCTTGATTTATTTCAGGATTGGTACACCCGAAAGATTTAGATCTTGGGAATTCCTGTGCAAAATCTATTCAAGTTCCTTTACAATAATTCCCATTTTTATGAAAACATTTCACCGTTGGAAGAAAATGCAATACTTGCGTAAGGCTGGTCATACCTTGAATTTCTGGTCCGATTGGGATATGTAATAATTTTCTTTAATATTGAGTCACAAGATTTCTCTCTTGTATACTCAAAATGATATAATGATCATTAAAGATTTATTTCAGTATTATCATTGTATTGGTCTTCTTCTTACTTTTAAATTGTTTGAAGTGAAATATATATACTGTTATGAAAAGGAAGAAACAACTATTGTGATTTTTACCATGTCTATGCTCAAGACTGTTATTTGACAAAGTATGACTCGTCATATTCCAATACATTAAAGGGAAATAAAAAGTTTTTGAGTCACTTTGGAGAGGGACATCGTACATTGATGGACAAAACTGAAGAGAAAAATTTCCAACCATTTCTAAAAAGGACTTTTGTTTTCCAGAAATACAAGGACTGTTGCACATCCTTAAATTGCAGATTATAACTGTCGCACATCTCCAATCATAACAACACAAACACTTCAATGTCAATATACTTTATATGTATCATCATTATAATTATGATTTACATAATATAATCAGAGACATGGAATATCAACATCTTTTATATGTATCACTATCATAATTATCCCTTCTACAATATAATAGTATTATAGAATGTTAGGTAATCAATGCCATTAATAATAGTTGTTTACCCTCATTTTATAAGAAATGAATTACATTAATAATAGTGGTTTACCATGATTTTATAAGATGTTTTATCTTCATTCATAAATATATAAATCTTTTTGAATGAAATGAATGCCATTAATAATAGTGGGTTACATTAGCAATAAGAAGAAATGAGATAGAACCGTTTTTTCTCACGCAAGACAACAATAGGCCCTCAAGGAAAAGCAAGGACACACTTGGAGGCCCTCAAGGAAAAGAAAGGTTGAGCATTTTATTAAATCAATTAAAGAGTACATTATATAAGAGGATAAACAGTTTGGATGGTTGAAACCATTAGATGGTTGGAACCATTATTCGGTTTTCTCCATTATTAACTAATCATTATTTTTAAGTCTCCCCTTTAATGGATAAATGATTGGCATCCACACCTAACATCTCCCTAAAAAGTTCAAATTTGATCTTTCCAAGAGGCTTAGTGAAAATATCAACAACATTTTCACTAGTATTACAATACATTAAAGTAATGTCATTAAACTGCATCTTTTTTCGAGCAAAATAAAACTGAGTATCAACATGGTTTGTCCTAGAATGATAAAATGGATTATTTTCCAGCTTGATTGAGCTCTGTTTATCACATTTTATTAGCATAGCTTTCCTTTTCTCTTCTCCAACATATTGAAGTAGTCTTCTCAATCAAACAACTTCACAAGTTGTTGCACACAATGCTTTATATTCTTTCTCAGTCGATGACAAAGATACATTAGGTTTCTTCTTACTACTCCATGAAACAATCCCGGATCCAATGCTAAAATAATAACCTATAGTAGATATCAGATCATCTAGATTGCCAGCCAAGTTTTCATCTAAGTAAATTGTTAGCTTAACATTGAATGAATCATTATATTTAGTACCATAATTAATTGTGCCTTTGAGATACCTGAGTACCCCTTTCGTTTCATTCCAATGGCTTTCTAGAGGTTTTTCCATAAACTGAATTAACACACTAACATAATATGCTAGGTCAGGTCTGGTTGTAGTGAGATATTTCATGCTTCCCACCATTTGTCTATAAATTTTATCATTTACCTCCTTCTAACCATCATCACAGTAAAGTTTCATGTTCTACTACATTGGAACATAAGAAAAATTACACTGATCCATTTTAAACTTTTTAAGTACTTCTCTGACATATTTTCTTTGAGACACAGGTTTGACCAACATTTGTCCATAATTCAAGACCTTTGCAGTAATGTAACTCACCAAGATCTTTCATTTCAAATACCTATGACATTTGCTTCTTAATTCCACTAATCATTTTTTATGAATTTCCTGTAAGAATTAAATCATCAACATATAAAGAAATCAATACAACATGCCCCTTTCCATAAAACTTGGTATACAGATTTGGATCACCTTTTCCCTTCATAAAACCTTCTTGAAGAAAGAAGGAATCTATATTCTTATACCATGACCTAGGTGCCTATTTCAATCCATACAATGCTTTCTTTAATTTATTCACTAAATGTTCCTAACCATTTTTCACAAACCCCCCTGGTTGAGTAATTTAAACCTCATCCTTTAACTCACCATTCAGAAAAGAAGACTTTACATCTAATTGGTGAAGATTCTAATGGTATTTTGTAGCTAGTGCAATTAACATTCTTATAGTGTTTAATTTATCTATTGGTGCATATGTTTCTTCACAATCAATGCCCTTTTTCCGTGAATACCCTTTTGCCACCAATATGGATTTATATTTATATACTACCATCTTCTTTAAATTTAGGTTTGTATATCCATTTACATCCTATGAGATTTTTATCTTTAGGCAATTCAATCAATTCCAAAGTCTTTTTTTTTCATTATAGAGTCATATTCTTCCTCCATTGTTTTTCTCCACTCTTCATGTTCATTAGCTTCATTAAAAATCATGGGTTCTATGACATTTGAAATATTACTCATTAGTGCATAAAATTTATATTTTTGTGAAGATTCCTCTTCACTGTTGGATGTATTCATGCCACTGGGTGCATTTTCCTATTGGTGCTTCTCTTCTTTGACCTTTTTATCTTCAAGAATTACATGTCATCCTTCATGACTTTTGTCTTCATTATTTCCTTATGCATGTTCATGGAATATTACATCTCTACTTGCAAACACTTTGTGTGTGGATGGATCAAACAATTTATATGCTTTAAATTCTGAACAATACCCTATAAAAATACATTTGATAGCTTTAACATCAATCTTATTCTTGTTATCCTTTGGAATATGTGAAAAATACTTACACCCAAATATCCTCAAATTAATAACTGTTGGATTAAAATCATATAAGGCTTTGAAAGGAGTTGTATGATCAAGACACATTGTTGGACTTCTATTCTTTAAATAAACAACAGTGTTAATGGCCTCAACCCAAAAAGAATTTGAGGGATTCTTACATTGCATCATACATCGTGCACACTCCACTAGAGTTCTGATTTTCCTTTCTGCAACTTTCTTATGCTGTGGAGTGTGGGGTGTTGTAAATTGTTGTACTATTCCATGATCTTTGCAATACTTTATGAAGTTCTCTAATCTGTACTATCCTCCTTGATCTAAGCAGAGGATTTTGATGGACTTTCATGTTGGCATCTCCACTTTCTTTTTAAATTCCTTAAAGTATTCAAAAACGTCACTCTTTCTCCTAAGGAAGTACTCACATGTGTACCTTGTGCAACCATAAATAAACAATAAGAAGCAATAAGAACCTCCTAGAGACCTTGTCTGCATTGGTACACAAACATCATTGTGCAGAAGTTCTAATAGATATCTTTTTCTCCTATCAACATTAGAGGAGAATTTATCTATGTCCTTCTTTCCTAATGCACAACCTTCAAAAGCAACATAATCATTATTCAACATAGGGAGTCCTTCAACATAGGGAGTCCTTCAACCATAATTAATGTGACCATACATTTTTCGCCAAAGAGTTTTTGTAGACATATTTGTAGAAGTCAATGCTTGATGATTCTTGTTGGTGACAAAAAGTTTGTAAATACCTCCAACTCTAACTCATGAGACAACAGTTTTGTAATGATCCTGCAAGTCCTTCACTATACAATGTGTCGTGAATAATTCAACGTTCAAATTTTGATATGTAATTGTGGACACAAAAATGAAGTTTTTCTTTATCCCAGGGACATACAAAACATTGTGAATGTGTCTGATAGTACCATTCAAAAGTGTTATTGGAATATCTCCATATCCCTTGATTTGATAAGAATGATAATATCCAAGATAAATATGGGCACCATTATGTGTTTCTTTAAAGTTTATATACCAATTCTTGTTACATGCCATGTGAATTGAATCTCCATAATAAACAAACCATGCATCAACATCATCAGTTTCAACAGACAGTGCAACATTAGACACAAACAATTTGAGATCTTTTGATTCAATATTTGAGTTTTATTTTGCAAAATGTCTTGAATGTTTTCTATATTTATGCCTGACTTCATCATTTTTCTTCTTATAACATTCTTTGGCAAGATTCTGAGTCCTACCACAATAGAATAACTTAGGTTCATTTCTATTCTATGGAATACCTTGATTTGGCTTTGGAAATGACTTCCTCTAAAATGAATTTCCTCCTCTCCCTCCTTCTCTTCGTTTCCCTTTAGGGAATTTCTTCTTTCTCCATAACGTTAATTCTGAATTCTAAGACTTCAAATTCAGCTTCAAATTCATGTGCCTCTCTTCTTCTTGCAATAATATACCCATAAATTCCTCAAAGGTAGGAGCCTTCTCTCTTGTTGCAAGTCCTGTTATAAACATTTGATAGTTCTCTAGCATTCCATTTAGGGAAATTGTTGTCAAGTAGTTGGCTTAGGTTGATGGAAAGTTGGTATGGATTGTTGGTAGTCATTGATGTCAACCATTGGAGAGTGATATTGTATATTGATGTCAACCCTTAGTGATTTATTTCAACCCTTGGAAAAAGTTTGATAGCGAATTCCGGTAGCACAAAGGTTTGGGCAATGGACCCAAGTTTGTTTGATGTATAATCGTATCAGTTTTAATACATTTGAAGGTAATATTATTCTATATGGGTTTTACATTTCATTCCATTTCTAGTGGTATGTGTAATGTCACATAACTCTTCACAGTTAGAGAGTTATGGCCATGTGAAGTTGGAGAACCCAGGTTTGGGTAATGGACCCAAGTTTGTTTGATGGATAACGTTTAGATATATTTGTAGGTAATAATATTCTATATGGATAGTACATGTCATTCAATTTCCATTGGTATGTATAATGTCACATAACTCCTCACGGTTAGATATTTATGGCCATGTGAAGTTGGAGAACCCTCATGAGTCATCTAGAATCCCCAGAAGGTCAAAATAGGAAAAGTGGTTTAATATGGTTAGAAGGTAACCCCTTGAGGTAAAGTGAAGTGATTATTGTACTAGAAGTCAATTTGGATACAAAATAAATTATTTAAATAATAAATGTAATGGATAAATTACTAATTGGACAAGTGGTTAGAAGTTGGTTAACCCTAAAATAAGGAAAGTGGGTTAAGATGGTTAAAAGGTAACCCCTTGAGGAAGCTACATGAAAGTATAAATAAGAGGAAAGTATCTCTCATTTTAATCATGCTTGATCATATTGAATATCTACAGGTGACTGAAGAAACCAAAGGATATCTAAGAAAAATTTCAGAGAGAAGGTGAATTAAAGAAGGCCAAAATTCAAGGGAGGATAAATTATTTTGATGATGCTTTATAAGGTATGTTATTTACACGTCATCTCACCATTTTCACAATAACAATTTTTCTAGAATGATTCAGACCGTGAAATTGATAATACATTGAGAAAACATATCCAAGTAACTATGGTATAAATTTCAACTTGTGGGTCATTGTATTTTTGGAGTTACACTTCATGGAAAATAGGGCTTGTGGCTAGTCCTGAAACTAGTCTAAAATAGGTGTTTCAGGTACAAATGTCATAACTTATTCATAAAATATCCAAATTAAGTAAGAACAAATGTTTTGGTTAGAGTACACTCTATAGTATTCTGTGTAAAATTTTCATATCCACATAACAAATATTCTGTGCGGGGCATGCTCTACAAGTACTCTCTCTAGAATAAGCCAAAATTCAACAAGGTATGGCATTTTTCTATAACTTATTTTATGAGAGCTTCCAAGTAGTGACACGTGGAGGAATTACATAAAACACACCGAAGAACATTTTGTACTATTTTTAGATTTGTATTCATTACAGGTACATATTTATGATTATTTCAAGTTAGGGTTGTTAACTAATCCAAACCTAGTCATGTGAGACTAAAGAAAAGTTTGATGAAAATGCTAGTATATTGTTGTTAAAGTTAAGGAAGGTTTGTAGTTATGTGATCATATACACCAGGTCTATTACATAGTTACAATTTAGATTTGGATGATGAAATTGATGACGGCTTTTGGTTGAGGTACATGTTGGGTACATAGTTGATACAAGTAGTTGATGAGTTGGCACATACATGAGGTGTATAGTTGATGATGTTGGTACATATTGATGAGTCATATTTGATGAGTAGTTGATACATGATTAGTTCATACTTGATACATGGTTGGAGGCACTTTTTAGTATTATTGTTGACACATGGTTTGTGGATGAGATAGAATACTTGTATTGGTATATTATTAGAATCACATGTTGATATTGGTGATGATTATGAGCTGTTGTGTTATGCTTGGTTGATGCACATGTTTGAGAGTTGTATTGATGATTGATCTTGGTGAGTATATCTAATGTAGTTGATAATATTGATGAGACAAGTTGTTGTGATAGGTTGTTTGGACAGGTTGTTGTGACATGTTATTTGTACAGGTTTGGTGCATGGTTGATCCACTTGTTCATGGTACAGGTTGAGGTACATATTGGTGCATGGTTGATGCACTTGTTTATGGTACAATTTGATTGCAGGTTGAGGTACAGGTTGATGCATGGTTCAGGTTATTGGTACAGGTTATTTGGTGTAGGTTGATTGGTACATGTTTACAAAAATATATCTCACAGTGCTAGTGTGACAGTGGTTCTATCATTCTATTTATATGTCAGGGAGGTTGGACAGGGAAAGGATAGGTGGTTGTAACCACCTTTTGGTTGTAACCGAAGAACATGGGGAGTTGTAGCCTCCTTCTGGTTGTAGCCAGAAAATTGGGGAGTTGGATATTCCCTCAAGTTGTAGCCTGAGAAAATAGGGGGTTGGAGCCTCCTTCCAGTTGCAGCTAAAAAACAAAGTAAGTTGGTTCTTCCAATGAATGTAATTCTTCAAGACATATAAGAAAAAACATTTCATGGTTTTCTCCTGCTTTGGGTTTCCATGTAAAAACACGGGTGTACTGTGTATGTGTATGATTACTCATTTGTTCATTGTTTATTTACTCTGCAATTATTGGATGATAATAATACACTGATATAAAACTTGAATTATGTGGTTAAAAGTGATTAAATTTCTCTATTACCGATTCACCCACCGCTCTCAGTAATCCAACAATTGTGACAAGATCAATGTTTGACACTTTTTATCCTATATCTCCCAATTTATCTTTCATGTCTTTAATTCGCCCAAGAAAATTACTTAGCAATTTACTCTTCATAAAAATAATGTGATTGGTATTATTAGTCACATACAATTCTTTAAGTACTTTCTATTTTTCACTAGAAGTCTTAGCATCTCAAATGTGAGGAATTATATTGTAATGTACCTCAAATTCACCATAAAAAAAAATCTCTATGACATAATTCAATTTCGTTTAAGCTTAGAAATTAAGAGAAGGTAAGATTCATTTCTGTCCCTAATGTCATTATTAGACCAGTCTACATTACTTTGAACCAAAAATATTATGTGAGTAAAATCCTTTCATAATTCTATCACTTCCCTTGAAAGGCAATGTCTAAACTCAGGTCGAAGAAACCTTTGATGTTCAGAGAGATAAAGATCAGAAGGGATATCACCTTTGAAGTATTCAAAGGGAGGCAGAGATTGAAATTGTCTTGCAGAGGTCGAGTTCATGTGTAATATCGCTAAGTCATTTTGGCCAGAGATCCTTGGGCCGAGTGATCAAATGGTGAAATTTCTTCGTGGGGATGTACCGAAATCCTGTGGACTATTGGATCTCATAAATACCTGAGGAGGTTAATACTGAGCGTCTTTTAGCATTTAGAAGCTCGGGAGGGGTGGAAATCGTTGGATGAGAAGCAATAGGAGGAATTGATCTCATGCTCGAAAATCGTCATTTCAGAGTTGCTGCATTGGGAACTTTTGGTTCGCAAAATCCCGAAAGAATTGGGACCGTTGATCCCATGCGAAAAGGAAAAAACCCGTTAAGCCCCTTTTCGTAATTTTGGGTTCCGGGAGTTTGAAGGGCCTAGAATCGTTGTCGTCGGAGTCACGAAATCCTGAATTGTGAAAGACCGAAACCCCGAACCCTGAAACCCCGAAGTACTATATGTACAAGATTCTTCCAATTCAAAGAAAGATCTACTAGAACTTCAATTATAGAAGTAAACATATGCCTATAAATAGATCGATACCTTTCAATATCATCTATACATAGACAATCCTACCTAGAATTTTGATTTCAAAGTTAAATATGCTCCTGTAGGTGGATCTGTTCTTTCAAATTCATAAGTAGATAATTTTGTCTAGTGTTTCGTTTCAGGGGGAACCATTCCTAGATTTTAGTCTTTGAACATAAACTTATTACAATGCACAGATGTCATCTATGGAAATTATTTCAACTTAGCACAATTAGACACATAAGATTAGATACACGAATCATTCAAACAAAGACTGAGGATATTTTAAAAGAAGATAAAATACAAAGTTGACATTTTGGCATTCGGGACTTTCTTGTTACATATGCACGGAGTTCCTTTGATTTACTAGACCCTGAAATCCCGAATCCCAAACCCCAAAATCCCAAAGTGTTGGGCCCATAGCCTTTTCTCATTTTGCAACTTGACACTTCTTATCTCATTTTGCTTGTGCGGAAGAAGTTAGTAAACCCCGAAATCCTGAAATGTTGGGCCCACAATCCTTTCGCATTTCATGATTCGACACTCCTTGTTTCATTTTGTTTATGCATCAGGTGTTTAAAAACCCCGAAATCCTGAAATCCTGAACTCTGAAATCCCAAAATGTTGGGCCCACAATCCTTTCACATTTCGTGATTGAACACTTTTTATTTCATTTTGTTTATGCATCAGGTGTTCAAAAACCCCGAAATCTCGAACCCCAAAATCCCGAAATGTTGGGCCCATAGTCATTTCGCATTTCGCGATTCAACACTTCTTAATTCCTTTTGTTTATGCATCATTATTAAAACAGAAAAGACTAAATATGAATAGCCGAATTGGTACTGCCTTGGGTAAAGGAAATTTTCGTAATAAGAAAGGGTGCATCTGGGTTCCTTTACTATTAAAGTAGTTCATATAATAGATCTGTCATTGCAAATTATTTAGTATAATTTTATTTTTCTGTATTTTCTTGTTAGAAATACCTTTATACGGGTTAGGTTAATGAACTATAAGGGAAACTGGTATAATAGTCGGTCCTCCTGCCTCAGCTATAGATCTGTCTCTACACAGTCTGTTTAATGGAAAAAAAAATGTATCATAGTTTGCAAAACTCAAAATGATGTTTCTGGCATTATTCATACAGTTAGATTAATGAAATTACAACATAACCTCTAATCCCAATATGCAAATCTCAGCATTGATTTTACTCAGAAAACACTTAAAGAAAGAAAATAGCGGTGAATCTAATTTAGAGGAGATTTCTTCCAAAAATTAACCATGCATAATCCTTTCAACTATCATAACAAATAAAAGGCCAATTCTATCGTTCATTAAGAAAGGGGTCACTCGAGATTAGATTTACCTTATGTTCTCTGTCAATCTTTAGGCTTCCTGAATTCGAACTAATTTTTCCTACACATTATTATCTATCATAATTAGTAGATGCATTACATCCATGATTGAATCATTCACCAGAGAAAGGAAATTATTTCAGTTCGGATTTAATAGATACATGGCATCAGATATGAAATCATTCGAATAGAGAAATGAAATGATTTCAGTTCCGATTTAACAAATACATTGCATCAGATATAAAATCATTCAGACAGAAAAGGAGTAGGGCAACATATCTGAACTAGATCGTGCGAAGAAAAAGGGAATAGCCACGTTCCTCTCAACTGTAGAATAGGGTAGCCAAAACCACTTGCCTGATCCACCTCCTAGCCTGACCATGGATCTATGAGGGAGAACTTGGAAACTCCACCTTAGCAATGTCCTTCAATTCCAACAGTTATCCTCTTGCCTCACACTTAGCAGTGCTCATAACAACAAGGAAATTCTGTTTCAGCAGACTCCTCTTGCCTCACACTCAATCCGTAGTGTTCTTAATAGCAAGAGAACTCAAAAATATTTTTCCCCAACATACTTGGCTGTGTCCTCCCTCCTCGCATATGCTATATATCAATTTTTCCCAGGTCTTTTTTCTCTCCTTTGGGGGGGATTTTCACAGCTTTCTAAATCCCTGATTTTCAGGGGCTGCCAATGGCCAAATCTCTGATTTTCCACCTATAATAATCAGCTCAGAGGTAGTTCCAACATGTTCCCCACTCATGGAGTCATGATCAGCTAATTTTAACATGGTCCATTTGTCCTCCTGCAATTAATATAATTATTCTATTGTTATACAAGTGTCATAGTCAAATAGTTAGTTGAGTCCAAACAGTTCTCTGCCCAAAAGTCACAATGATTAATTACAAATATCAAATTCAAAATTCGGAGTTGCCATAAATGACAAAAAAATTCCCCAAATTTGAATTTACTAAAAATGGAAATAAATTTCTAGCAAATTAAATTTCAAGAATAATTTTTTTATTTTTGGGGACGTCACATATATTATCTTTCACAGACATTCGTAATAATACCTTGGCTTTGTTCTCCCTCTTATCCCAATATTGGATTGTTGTCGTTGTCGCACATGCATTTGTATTGGGTCTCTCTTCATCTCATTTTACAATCGTCCATAAGCCATAACCTTCCATCAAGGTTTGCATTTTAAATTTCCAATTTACGAAATTCGAGCCATCAAATTTATTGACTTCATTGAGGTAAGTTTCAACAATTGGATTTGTCATCCTTGAAAACTCCTTCACACAAAAAAAAACTCACAACAAGATACGATACCTATGAACAACAATCATGACAATTTCTCATTGGATTTCACTGTAAATTAACTCAAAATTAACTCAATTGGAAATTTTCTTGAAAACACCTAATGCCTTTCCAAAACACTTGAGGCAAAGACAAAAAAAATGCATTCAGATCTTATAAGATTACTTTGAATATTATCAGGAGACGTTTGAAGAGCTCTGGCATTGTTAATTAAATTTGGCTACTCAACAACTTCAAAATATACATCACAGTCCAAACAACCAATCTCCCTCCACGCAGGAATGATTTGAGTGAGGAGCTCGCAATGTGATCGGAAAAACTGGATATCCCGTCGTTGTTGGAATTTGAGGGCTAGATGCTGGAGGTCCTTCGGGTGCATGGACAACATACAAAGACCACGACGCATGTCTTCAAACAAAAATCTCTACGTGCGTGTGTTCTCTACGCAGGTCTTCAAACAACGATTCTCGAAGATCTTCACGAGAGGTGTGAATGAAGCAAACAACGATCTCCCTTGCAGTGATTTCCCAACATGAAATTATCTCTTCACTTAAGCACTCGGCTCTTCACTCAAGTGATCCACTCTTTACTCAAGTGATTGAATCTTCACGTCTGGTTCATCAACAACATTCAATGCTCGATGGATAAGCGCCCAAAGACCAAGCACGAGGACCAAATATCAATGCTCTGATCCCAATTTGAAATAAGAAGAAATGAGATAGAACCGACTTCTCTCACGCAAGGAACTCGAAGCCCTCAAGGCAGAGCAACACTGAGTATTTTATTAAATCAATTAGAAATTACATTATATAAGAGGATAGACAGTTTGGACTGTTGAAACCATTAGACTATTGAAACCATTATTCAATTTTCTCTATTATTAACTAATCATTATTTCTAAGTGTTACCATCATTTTATAAGAGTGGTTTATCATCATCCATAAATATATAAATATTTTGAAATGTAAAAATCCCTTATGGATGTGTGTAAGATAATGATGGTCGTGGCAATGCAAAAATCTCTGAGGGATTATTCAAAGTAATCTTACAATGAATTTGAATATGGTGTAAAAAACTTAGATGTAGGAAATTGAACTAACTTTGAGAATATATAATTTTTATTTATAGAAATTGTGAATAACTATGTGAAATTTGAGTTTTTCTAACAGTACATGCTATTTTTCAAGTAAAATATAAGGTATATGTCTCCCTTAGTGTGTATTTTTTCAAAATTTAAAATCTCAATTTTATATTTTTTTAAAATCATCAAAGCCAATGTGTCATTCAAACTACAATGGAGTGCAAGTTGTTTCATAGTCATCACAAAAATAGATTAAAAATAGTAAACAATAATAATATTTTTTTTAAATATATATTTGGAATATTCATCTGTTTTTGTAGTCTCATCGACAATGGACTTGAGTAGCCTACAGAAAAAAGACATAATTGATGCAACACACAACACATAATGTGTTTTGTATATTAATATGTAACCTATAGTTCCAAATATGGTTACGAAAACGTTACAGAGGTTTACCAACTCTTGTAACCATAGACATATTAGTTTACTAACTAAGGATGTAATTATTCATTTTCATTAACACTCCTCCTTAATCACATCCGATAATAATAGTAATTATAACTATCACTATTACCATCTTCCAATTGTAACTTCACACTCGCCCTTAAACAAAACTTCACATGCACGAAAAAATTGAGCCTATTGAAAGAAACAATACTTGGTCCTAACCAACTTTGAGATTAATCTATGTCACATCCCCCCCCTTGTTAATCGAAGATTCAACTTCTATGATCCACCATCGAGCTTAGATACAAGTAGACCTAACACCCTCATACATACCCAATGGTTCATTCCACAAATTTATGTATCATCCCTCCCATGGTGAGTGATTCATGTTTCTCGAAACCAGGGATAAACATTACATGATCACACAATGAACTATGTAGGCCTCACCCAATTAGGGTTTACTAAACATTTGGGGAATACAACTTTCCTATGGCAAGGTTTACAAATTCATACAAGTGGGACCAAAAATATTACTATAGTGTCTACTAGGGTGTATAAAACCTAACATGCACCCCTCAAATTACAACATTTCGTTTCTTCTTATATTTCTTGGTGACTAAAAAACTAAAATTTAACCAAATTTTATGTTGCATTCAATGTCTACGTATGTCTCTACATATTCTTCACTCCACTTTTCCTTTATTCTACACTATCTTCCTTCTTCATGGATTCTCAAATTCCCCTGCAATTCGGTCCTTTCTTTCTTGGGGTGAGGTTTTCTCCATTCAGTTTTATCCATGCCAAAATACTTACCTCTCAATAATGTTGTGTCTTCTTCTCCTTGGGAGCCTCGATTACCTTCATCTTTTTTCCTTAATCCTTGACATTTCGTCTCCACATGGAATCCGCTCCTCCTTCACCCTTTTCAATGATTTTATTTTATTTCTCTTTAAGTGGCCTGAACTCGTCTCTCATCTAAGAAATAATTTTCTCTAATTTTATGCCTATCTTTAGTAGATTGTCTTATTTTTAGAGTAGTTAATTCTAACAAAATAAATACCAATATTGAGTTATCTAGATTGAATAAGGTTCAATACATTCTTCAAATATTCCAAGACACAAATATGTTCTCATATCACCACAAAATTAAAATTACTTTCATCAAGTTTAGCAACTTGCACAAGCAACAATTCAACAAACAATTTGTCCAAAGATTACTGGGATGAAGTAGTTACATGTTTAGTTTACATGAACAGTCTGTCGTAAAGTACCTTAAGAAAAATTAAGTGGATCAAAAGTAAATTTTTCTCATTTCATATTTTTTGGTTGTGTTGCTAGCATACAAATTATATAATCATGTCACTAAAAAAATTTATAGTAAGTAGAGATGTTAAATTCATGGAATATAAATCATTGAATGAAATCGAAAAAAATACTTCTAAAAATCATTTTCTTGAGTTAGACGAACATTAAGCACCTATAACACACCTTTCAAGATTGCAAGTTCAAAAAGAAAGTAGTTCTTCATATCATAGTGATTTAGATTCTAAACATAAAGATCAAAGAATGAGAAGTTTGACTGATATATATTATCAATATGATAATGTAGTAGTATTTGCATTTTTCTAATCTCAACCTACTTGTTGTTTTGATGAAGCTGCAAAGCAAAATGAATGGGTAGATCCAATGAATAATGAAATAGAAATCATTGAAAAAACAATACATGGAATTTAGTTGATAAACCCAACATAATTCATATGGTATATTTTTATGGCAAAAAATTTCCAAATAAACATATGTCTTGTCTTAATGACAAGATAAAACACAGAATATATTCATTTGTTAAGCTTCAGTCCCTACCCTTGGATTCATATGCTCCTCTCCTTATCAGGAGCACTGCTTACTATCTACATTTGCTCCTCTCCTTATCAGAAGCACTGCTTACTGTCTACTCCTCTTCCTTATCAGAAGCACTGCTTACTGTCTACTCCTCTTCATTAAATATCAAAATACGTAACCCATAATTTCATGTACAGTTTCAACTAAAAAAACACAGTAACAATGTGTAGAACTGTTAAAGTATTGAATGCCAACGGTAAAAAGACACAATAAAGAGATTTTTTTTCAATCGTTTCATAAGTTCCATATAATAGAAATAATTTTCCATTCTATTGTTCCCCAACTCCCATTAGTAGGTGATTTGACTACTCTTTTTTGTTAGACGAGTACCCTTCTCTGCACATGCAAGTTCTATACAAGCCAAAAGTAAATATGTGATGTTACTGTTTCAAACAAATAACGTCAAGACGGCTTTTTTCGAATGAAATACTACGTTTAGTTGCCACTCGATCCACTCGAATCAAGGGACAGAGTTTTGTATGACTGTGTTCACTCGATCCAAAATTCGTTTTCATTTGTATGACTTCTGAGCACTTTACAATACGAAGTAAGTGAATAAATCAAATTTAGCTCTGCGGATTCTTGCATCCGGCCCCAACGGAATGACTTTCACAATAAGTTCATCTAGCTCATCCATTAGTTCTCCGGAAGGTGTCTAGCCTCAATTTTGATTCAACGTCCCTTTCTCGAGACTCATAATTGAAAAGGGTATTTTCTTTGTAAAACGTGTCGCGCTAATGCCATGTACATCTTATTGACGCGCGGAATACTTTATTGACTTGATATCAGAAAGCAGGTTGGTGTCACTGAATGGGGCAAGCTTTAAGAATGACGACGCCTTGGTTACATTGTATTTCGTGCATTGATATTAAACTTCTTATTTGTTGAATACATGCTGCGAGAGATTAGTATCCCAATTCGAGAGATTAGTATCCCAATTCGAGTTGAATTAAATTCAAGAGGGGAAATTACAAATGAAAAAAATTAAGAACTATTAAAAAAATATATTTTTTATTTTAAAATTTTAAAATAATTGACTTTAAAATTATTATTCTTTAATATAATATTTTTACAGTTTGCATGCTGTTTATTTTTTAAAATTTTAATCTTTTTAAAGTGAAGTAAGATTATTTGAGACTGTTACTAAACATGGATTAAAAACATAAAATATATACTCAGTAGTTTAAAAAAAAAACCATAAATGTAAATTGAACAATTGAATATTTATTTTATTTTCCTGTGTTTGATAAGTTCTTTGTTTGTTCTCTAAAGAAATACTCTTTTTCTTAAAAACTCATCATCATTATATCATTATAATTATAATTGTACCTTCCAAAATACAATGAGAACCTAACAAGGTAGTGAATGACACAATTTATAATACACTATGCATCATCATTATAATCGTACCTTGAAAAATACAATGAGAACTTAACAAGGTAGTGAAGAGCACAATTTATAAGTGGTGTATATTTTCAATTCTAAATATACATAAAATCATTAATAGTGTATATTTTCAATCATAAATATATATAAACAATGTGGTGAATAACAAAGTTTATAAATGTAGTATATTTTCAATTATAGATATATTGGGAATGCCAAGATCCCTTATATGCAGCAAGTCTGCCTTCAACAATATAATTAGCAATTTAACTTTTTATTGTGTTTCTCGGAATGCTTGTAAAAAATATTTTTCAAGTAATTTGGATTTAGAGTTTAAGTAATTCTCACTAAAAAATCTATATTGCAATTTTATTGATAATATTTGAAAAATGACTAACAAAATTTAAATTTATCTTAAAAATTAGAAAGTCCAAATTTATATTTGAATATAAAAATAAAAATAAAAGTCACTTACATAAGAACTCTACACCATTATCATTAGTCATATTGCATATAATGTTAACCCCCTCGATTTGTGGCAGGATTGGAGGATACAACTTGTATTGAACTAGTGGATTGATTAAAGTTATATGAGCGATCTACAAAAATACATATATTGTTCAACCAGTGAACTGTTTGAAGCTACATGAATCATTGTGATTGAAAAAGGAAGAAGACGATAAAATGGTTGCATCACTTATTGAATAAATTGCAGTAAACATATTATGCCGAAAAATAAGCAAAAATTAAGTTGTCATTAATGTAAAAGAAAAAACTTTATCACATGAACTTAGAAGATAATATTTTAGGTAGAAAATTCAAATTTTTAAAATAAAATTGAGAAAAATAAAGCTAGTTTGACAACTAACTTGTTTTTATTTTAAATTTTTATATAAATTGGAAAAATTAAATTTATTGTTTCGCCTTAAATATTAAGAAACTATTTATTAATAAAAATAAATATAAATCTTTTAATTTTAAAAAACAAATAATTTAAAAACAAACTGAAAATATAGTTAATGTTACATGTGTCAAAAATAACTTAATACAAATGATTGATGTTACTTGTGTAATAGATGACCTTATACATTGAAATCTAATGCAACTTGTGATATAAATGACCCAATAACCTAATAGTAAATATACAATTAGCAAAAAATATAAATCATAATTGGTTAACTAGTCATGAGATGGGATCATAATGTAAATTGATGAAGAAAAGTCTTGTAAAACATGAGTGAGTACAACTTCTGAACGTTAAGCTTTGGTTGATAGCTTTGGTTGATGATGGAGGTTACTATATATTTCTTGTTGTAGATGATTAATTGAATAGTTCTTTGGTGAAAAAATCTTGATGGTTGGAACTATAAGTATTTCTATATTGACATTATATGTATGTTATTCATAAGATGAATGTATTGTGACAACAAATCTGTGTGCACTATTTACTCATTAATTTCATGGATTACTACCATTGCGAGATAAAAATACAAATCAAGATAATAATGAACGTTTTTTACCATTGTGTTGCCAAATAAACATAGACCTTCAACTTTGTTGGTGTAGAGAGTATGGTTGTTCTCTCATGGATGACTACTCATTCATGAAGGAGTGACCACTCCTCACCTTCCAAGGAAAACTACCATTATGTAATTAAGATCATAAGAGTTGTGAGACCATGTTAAGAAATAAAGAACAAGAAAGAAAAGACAAGAATTTGGAGAAAAGATATTAATGGGTTCTCAACATTTGTATTTATTATAGTACATGAATTTGTTCACTTCTAGATTTAGATCTTATGAATCGATAATGATAATACCTCATCATTAGATAAGGTGGTCTAATCATTAGATTAGGATAACAACTCATAATAAGGTGGTCTAACACTTTGTGACATTATAATGACTCACAATCCAACATGACAACTCATCAATGGATAAAAACAACACCTCATTATTAGGTAAGGTGGTGTCATCATTACATAAGGAAAACAACTCATAATAAGGTAGTCGCATACTTCTTTGTAACTATATAACGACTCATAATCTGCCACATAACTACTCATCCATAACTACTATCCATAGAAAATGAGAACATCTTATCATTAAATAAAGACAACAACTCATAATAAGATACTCTCAAACTTTATGATTGTATAAAAATTCACAATCTAACACATATCTTGTATTATAAATAAATACAAGATAAAACACTGATTATACTCATCTCATTTGTTAAACTGTCCTCCCTGCCCTCCTCTGCTTACAACTAGTCCACTTGAAGCAGTTCAACCTGAATCTCGAATCAACTTCCCTTCTTAACACCCCGCACTAGTGCCATGATGCCATCTACATCTTATTGATGCAGCAGAATTATTTATTGATATGATTTTCGAAAGAAGTTAACAGCCAGCAGGCTTTATGAATCAACGGTGCATTTGGTACATCGCATTTGGAATTCATAATAACTTATTCAATAGAATACATTCTATTCGATAGAATACATTCTAGCAACATTAGTCAATAGAATACGTTGTAGCAACATTAGTATAGGATTTGAATATGATCCGATACGCAGAAGATACATTTAAGAAGGTACAATATGAGAAAATTCAACACGGTTTTAATATCGAAGTAATATTTTGGAAATATCAAATTATGCATGTCATTACTTTATATTTATGGATGTATTAGTTTATATTTATTTATTTTTTAAGTTGAAGAGGTAACAAATTAAATATATAAAATATATTAATAAAAACAATCCAAGTAGGCTAATCTTAGTACATGTTATTTCAAAATTTTCTTATAATAAAACCCAATACAATCAAATCTTAATACAATGATTATATATACAAAATAAAAATAACTAAACTGTTAAAAATGAAAAGAAGCATATAAAGAAGTTGAACATTTACATTAAAATCTTAATATATCAATTACTTTTACATAAACATGTGCTCAACACTGTTATTTGATAAAGTATGACTTCTCATGTTCCATTACATTAAAGGGAAATAACAATTCTTGAGTCACTTTGGCGAGGGACATCGGAAATTGATGGAAAAAATCGAAGAGAAATATTTCCTACCATTTGTAAAAAGCACTTCTATTTTCCAGATACACAAGGACTATTGCACATCCTTAAATTGCATCTTATAAAAGCACTTCTATTTTCCAGATACACAAGGACTATTGCACATCCTTAAATTGCATCTTATAACTGTCGCACATATCCAATCATAACAACACAAACATTTCAATGTCAATATCCTTTATATGTATCATCATTATAATTATGCTTTACAGAATATAATGAAAGAGATGGAATATTAACATCTTTTATATGCAACACTATCATAATTATCCCTTCTACAATATATATGTCAAAATATATGAGACATAATTGATGCAACACACCACAATATAATTTTATACAATGTTAATTATATAATATGTCATATAAATCTTAAGGTCTTTGATGTGTTAGGTTGGTTGTGGTGGGTATGTTAAGAACTTTGGTGGCTATGGAGGTCATGGGTCAAACCACTCCATAAATTTTGATATTCACTAGCCAATATTGGCCAATGGGAGGTCGCCACATGGCGACTTGTCATTGGATTTTCCAATGCTACATGTCAAATTAGAATTGAATCAATTATCTACCACTTATCAACCAATGATTGATCCACCTGAATTTGTACCTTTCTCAATGAGTCGCCAATTAGGTGCCACCTGTCACTCTTGCACTGGTTACATGTGTCACATTTTTATTTTCCTTTGTACTTTGACTTTTGACTTTGACTTGGTTAACCAAAATTTTGACTACCCATAACTTTTGCATAGAAGCTCGGTTTGACTTGTCATTTGTGTGGTTGAAAAGATGACAATGACCTCTACACAATGATGCTATTTTTGGGACAATTTGAGAAGGTATAGTTTTGAGCATTTATGGATCCCCTCGGACCCCTATGAGTGTTCCAGATCCTCCTAAACCTCTGTGAGCATTCCTTATATCCTCTCAGATCATAGATCCCCATTGGAGAAATTTTCAAACTCCAAAACTAGATATATTCAACAACTTAGTGATGATAAATCACTCTACCATCTTGTTAATTCTTTTGGAAACAATTCTTCATCTTGGGTCTTATATATTAGGTACTAGATCAGTGCACTTCTATCTACTTCTCTAGATTATAGCTATGGCTTTGGCCTTTGGAACTGTAGTTAATATGATATATAACTTTGGTTCCAACTCATAAATTTCATGACAACAAATGTCCTATTCACTGAATCTATGCAATACATGTATCATGTATTTCAACATCCTCTCCCATCTTTGTCTGCTGAAGATAGTCTATCTTGTCCAATATGAAACCAAGTTGAATGTTGATCTATGCATTTCCCTTTTGGACTCTCTGTTATGCTTGATGTATCTGTAGAAGTCCCTGAATGAATACTCTATCCATTTTCGCTTCTGCCTTGAAAAACAATCTTGCTTGTACTATTATCATATGTGCCTGCCTTGCTTCTATTCAAGGTATACATCTATATGAACATCACATAGTATTTAAATATTCTTATAGCATGCAACTTTATATGCCTCTTAAAATAGGATTATTCAAAAATCAAGTGAGAATGATTTCGCCTCACTTGTCTAATATCATTCATCCTTCCTGCCTCGATAACAAGAAATTGAATCATCACAACCATAATGAATACTGAAACAACACTGCTCATAAAGTTAACCATTCCATTAAACTCACAAACTCTGTCATCCGTTGTTGCAATAGCCAACCATATTCCATTGATTATTAATAAACTGAACAAAAACATTGAATATACAAATGTGAAATATAATGAACCATCAACATATCTAGCCTTCTTAACACAAAAAACATCAACCAAAGGGGCTTCTCTTCTTTCAACCATAGGCTGTAAATATAGATCCTGGATACTAGAGTTAGCTATCATGTGTGTCGTAGTGACAACTGTCAAATTCATCTTCATTCGATGAAATATCATAATGAACTAAATACCATCCTTGAAAATATGATACTTGTTTTATTCCCTGTAGAAAATCCCCTTCTTGTCATACAAGTATGTACTTCCCAAAATTGTCCCACAAATTTCAAGTGGAGAAACGTCTAACTTTACCTCATCAATAAAAATGGATGTAATCATGAACAATAACTTTCATTGATTAGTTACTTGTACCTAAGAGTTATCACAAATCCAACCCAAAGGATACGGTCTTTGATGAGGCCGAGTTTCCAATCCGAGCTTCTGAACAACATGATTTGAAATAATATTCACTTATGATCCACTATCAACAAGTGTATCAATATTAGTGTGCTTTGAGATAACTCATAAGTGAAACATGTCATTTATTTTCCCTCCATCAAGGATTACTTTATACTTTGCAGAAGAAGTACACAAACTAAAACTTGCATAAAAAATTTTACCTTTGATCCCCATAGCTCCAACCTTGGTTTCATCCTTAGAATCTGATCTAATATCATGAACTATGGTCATGGTATTCTTATTACCATTTCTAGGTTGAGCGCACTTTGGCTTCAATTCTCAATCCAACTTCCAAAAATTTCCCTCCTCATGTCCTTTCCTCTTGCAATGACAACATGTGTGCTTCTTCCTTTCTTTACCCTTTGATTGGTTCTCAAAGTTACGTGAATTGATTTTTCTATTACCATCAATTCTCTTGGCCTTATTTTGATCCTCATACTTTTATTCCACCATGGTCTTCATTTTCATGAATGCAAAAAATAATACCTCTTCAATATCAAAAGGATTTGGATTAGAAGAATCTATATCTTTTGTTGAATCCATTTCTGGATTTTGAAATGCACTCATGGAACCATTCTCAATAATGTACTCTTCAAATGATCTCTTACCGAGACTGAGTTTAGACCTTGTAAGCATTCAACTGCAAATATATGTCAAAACCAACTCTGATACCAGGTAATCTGAAAATATCAAATGATTTTTGATACCAACTTGATCCTTAAATATTAACAAACTATTATAATAATTCAGCCCAAAAATCCTTAGACGTCAATTAGTTCTTAATTACACATAAACATCTCACCAGATTTTGGAAATTGAAGATCATTTGACTATTTGCAAAATATCATGTGAATTTCCTACTTGTATATAAATCCATAAACTCATGAATAAATTGAACTGTAAATTAGATGAAACAACATGAAATAAAAGAACTCAAAATATATTTATAATTGACAAACATCGCTGCATCTTAAAAGTCCATTTAAATATCATTATTGTTCTTCATCATCTCAAAATTGCAAATTTACATTACAATATAGACTTACAAAAACAAAATTTTGAAGACACTCTAAAAATCCACTACTCCAAGTTCCATCATGGTACCCCTCGACATGCTTTATTCCATTACCTCAATGCCTTGTATCTTCGACATGCATTACGAGGAAAAAACTATGCGTTAAATTGTGTGTGCTACCTTGGGATTCATGACATTAAATAGAGTTGCGCTCAAAACTAACTTTCGAACTTGGTGCAACCCCTTAACTATTATTAGAGGCATAGTTATAACCAACCAAGAATATTGGATAGTTGTTTAGCTGAGTTGGTTAAGTCTTTACTATATATGGTGGGTCAGGGGTTCCATTCCCACCAACCACCCTATTTTATGTCTTTTTTCGGTGCATATAATATATATATATAACCCATAGTTAAAACCTTCGCTGAATTTTTTTGGGGACTTTTTTTATGGTTATACCATATAACATATGGTTATATGTGTTATAACCATAACATATTACACTCCCATCGAAATAGTTGTGATATCCCCTCACGTTATGTATGGTGTAGGTCATATGGTTGTGTACAATATCAAAGGACAAGGGTTGAGGGTTTAGTCCCTCAACCCTTTGACCGCCCATAAATAACTTTATACAATGTTAAATATATATTATTCCATATAAATGTTAAGTCCTTTGTTGTGACGCATTAGTTGTGGTGAGTATGTTAAGACCTTTGGTGGCTATGGAGGTCATGGGGTCAAACCTTGTTGAATCCATAACTTTTGATATTCACTAGCCAATATTGGCCACATGAATAATTAGGATTGAACTAATTATCTCCCACTTATCAACTGATGATTGATCCACATTTATTTGTGCCTTGTCTAGTAAGCTTCCAATTAGGTGTCATGTGTCACCCTTGCAGTGGTGACACGTGACATCATTTCTATTTTCCTTTTTACTTTCAATTTGTACTTTGACCCGGTTGACCTGAACTTTGAGTTCCCATAATGTTTTCGTACAATCTCCTTTTTACTTTCCATTCGAGCCATTAGAAAGCTCATGGTGAGCTCTATGCAAGGATGTCATTTTCAGGATAATTTTATATGATATAATTTTGAGAATTTATGGATCCCTTGGAACCTCTGTGAGCATTCTGGATCCTCATGGACCTCCGTGAGCATTTTTTATATCCTCTTGGATCATTCCCAATCACAATCAAAACTTAAAATTATCTTAACATAAAAGTAGGTCAAAACTCAAAGAATTAAAAATCAAGAGGGACACCTAAGTTTTTAACTTAGGGAACGATTTTAGCATTAAATTGGTGACACACTGACTGAAACCATGAATCTTTGCAAGAAAAATCTTAAGGTGATAAGTAATTCTCAGAGGGGAAGCAATAATTCCTTCAGTGAAAGCACTCATATCTCAACAATGGGGCCCAACAGGAAATACATTGACATTTCAACTCCAAAACCACCCAGTTCCATGGTTTAATAACACACTAATTGAAACTTAAAGGCCAAGCTAGTGAGGTTAATTCATTAACTTCATTCAAAACTTTGAGTGTCAATCACTATCAAAATGTTATTATAGATCTAGTGTTGATATTGAGAGGGGGGTGAATCACTATCAAGTACAATTTAAAAACCTTTTCAACTTATACTTAAACCATTCAGTTATATCCAATGAGAAATAAACAATAGTATAAGAGATACACCAATACACCACAATACACCATGCACAATATATGAGAAATAATCAATAGTTATTGTTCAAGCGAAGTAATGAATTCCAAAGGTAGCTACAACTTCCAAATATAAAGGATGAGATAAACCTCCAAGAAGAAGACAAAATCCTCCAATATCAAGATAGGTTTTACCTCTCCATCCTTTCCCCTTCCTTTCACCCAAGAATATATGAGAGATAATAAAATTTTACATTAAATAATCACCATCAACCAACCATCACATAGAGACTGAAAATGCTTCTAGAGACTTCTTCAACTTCTGTAATTATTTAATTATTAGAATACTATGATCCTATAGATAATATTACTCAATGTATTCTCTGAAACTCCTCCAAGTTTCACTCCTTGAATCCTCTCCAAAAAGAAGTTATAGAAATAATGATAGACTTTATTCAATTTTGGTTTATTCAGGAGAGTGAACTTGTACGGAATGTACCGCGCTCAATATTTAACATCCAATTCTAAAACTCTCACAAAAGAAACTAAAGTCTGTACTATTTCCAATGAAATTGGTCCCATGTCATTTGCATTCTCTATGAAGATGTTATGATTGTTTTACCGAGAACACTTGTTTATTGACTAGCTTCAGGACTCGTCAAAAACCCTATCTTCCATAGAGGGTATCTCCATAATTATAGTGAATCAAGAGCTAAAATGTTTACCACTCATAACTTGATATATATTCTCAATAGCATAGAAATTTCACCGTCTGAATCGTTCTAGAAAAAACGTTATAGCGAAAATGGTAAGATGACCTGTAAATAACATACCTTAAAACACATCACCAAAAGACTTCATCCTCCCTTGAAATCCAACCTTATTTACTTTTTATTTCCTCTCAAATTCGACTTGTGTATCAAATGAATGTATAATGATATTTATTTATACCATTTATGTCACTTCCTTTTAACATTATGGTTGACCTGAAACTTTCTTATTTTGTAATTCATTTCTTTAATTATAATTAGGGCTTACATGTACTTCCTTCTTCAATTCACTTTGTCATCTTAAAAAATCCATTTCTCCACAACCATGAGGATGCATGTGACATTCCACCTACCACCAGAAAAAACATGATGTATACTATCCATCCATGGGTTTTGTTTCTTCATGTACATTGTCCTTCATGTCAAAATACCTTCATCAATATTGAGGTCCAAAACCAATGACTAGGGTTGACATCAATGACAACAACCAATCTTCCAACATCTAGGATTTTAAATATTTCTCTGAGTCATTTTATTGCATCCTCTCATTGTTTCACTACTACTAGAAAGAGTCCATATCCTAATGGAATCACCACAACATCATATCCCTTCCTTTGCTGCTAGTGATCATCCATATCCCCACAAGAGATACTTTCATTTCCCATTATGAACTAAATTACCTTTCCTATTTGTTTACTTCATTATTATTCTTTAAGTACTTGGTGGATGGGGAGAATAAATATCCTTTAAAAAACATTGAGGAAATATACTATTTTCAAGGATTGATTAGGCCTGCCTAGGTGATAAAGATATCCCTTTTGATATTTACAATGGATGAATGAGTAGGCACCATTAGTAGAATTCAATTATTATTTTGTAAGTGGATGAATCCATTTAGTCAAGTAGAAAGTAATTCAACACTTAGGTCCTTAGGATACTTAGGATATAGTTAGGTGACATATTTTTTGTTACGCCATTGAACTTGAATAATTTAAAATTTCTTTACAAATATTAATATTTCTCAATTTTTCCTACTACAGTTAGTATCCTTTTGATATTTTCACGAGTCCAAACTATTGCACCTAAGGTATCCAACTTCACTAATCATGAAAATATAAAATGAAAGTTTAGTAACTAAGAGGAAATAAACTAGAATACAAGCTATTTTTAGAAAACTAAACAAAATAAAACCAAACTAAAAATTCAAAGGAGCAAAATTTAAATCGTACAGTGACTTATTGTAATCAAAGAGTAAAATTCAAGAAAACATCAAATTAAACTACAAAAGGAATTGAAATGTAAAAGAGAAACTTATATGTACAAGATAACTATATATGATGATAACTGACAAATTTTTTATGTTAAAAAGAAAGAGGATTTGCCATTAATAAGAAATATATCTACATCCCTTTCTAGGGTTCATAGTTTGTCCATGCAAAGGCCAATTTTTGGAACCACTTGAAATGGGTCAAAACATAGGTGTTTAAATTTCACATGTTTTCCTTTGAGATCATTTTTTTTTGTCGTACTTTAGAAAAAGGTTTCCACAAAAAAAAATCATTTTATATAATGTTTATCAAACCACATTTTGATTATATATCGACGAACAACAAAATTTCTCTTTTTTTCTCTCTCTCTTCCAATTTTATCAAAGTATTGATCTAACATTGGATGGTTGGGAATTTTTTCCCACGAGAAGCTTGAGATAATTGAAGAGAGGGAAATATAATGTTTGGAAGCAATATGCCTTCTCTTCCGGACCCTAATAAATACATAAAGGTTCCTAAAGAAACTTTTGTAGTTTCTCTATCATCACACGAAGCATTTCATAATGCATTGTTCCAGTTCCTTTAGAGGTCAACTAATGGTTTCTTCAAAATTCTAATTAGATTCTTATGTGTAGATTCAACTATGCCATTACCTTGTGGGTAATACTTATCCAAATACCACAAAATAAATTTTTCTCTAAAGAGAACTTAGTTAATCTCAAGGAAGAAAAATATAAAGCATTATTAAAGAAAAGGAATGCGGGAACACCAAACTTGGTTATTAATTGTTGCTCTAGAAATTCGATGACAACCGTGTCATTTAACTTAACTACTAGGAATTTCTCTATCCATCTTGTGAATTATTATGTATTAGCTAAGATGTACTTGTGTTGCTTTGAGAAGTTTATATTTATCTTAACTATAATTTCCAGAGCTCACTTCTTGAAAGATTCATCGATCGTTACATGTTTTAATGGGATAATAAGCTTCTTCTCACATCCAACACGCATTTAAAAATTTCTTTAGGGAACCTCTCTTAATAATGTCATGCAATAGTACTTAGCTCTCAAAATTTTATGGGTTGTTGTATTGCCAAAAAAAAATCAATAGGTCCATCATGTAACTCTTTAATGATTTTATTAGCATCTATGCTTCTCTAGACAACTTAGTAATACTAAATTATAATTTCTTTGAAACAAAATATACAAACGTATAAGGGATCCAACTATGTTCAATATATTGGTTGGTAGCCTCATGTATATCATTGCCACTAATATAGAAATTATGTATGTTGTAAGTTTGATTTCAAGGTTGATGGAGTTTCCAAAAGACTCACATTGGCAAGCTGGAAAAATAATTATGAGATATATTGTTGGAAAAATAGGGTATGATATATTATATTCCAACACTAGTAATAATTATTTGGTTGGATATATTGAGAGTGATTTTATAGGTAGTATGGATGATAATAAGAGTACTTCAGGATATATATTCCATCTTGGATTAGGTGTTAACTCATTGGAATCCACGAAGCAACTCATTGTCATAGTCTCATTAACAAAAGTTGAGTATGTAGCAACAATAACAACTTGTCAAGAAGTTTTGCTGCATAGAGTATTACTTGATCTTCAACAAGGAAAATAAGGATAAAATTTAGTGTATTGTGACAATATCTCAATATATCTATCAAGGAACCATGTCTTCCATAAAAAAAATAAGAATATTGATATTATATATCAATTGATTATAGAGCTTGTAAAAAATGGTGAAATCTACTTGGAATTTTGTAAATTAAAAGATCAATTAGATGATATATATACAAGTACATTGGTAAGAGATGTATTTGAGTTTCATAGACATAATTTAGGTGTTGCAAATTTTGAATCTATTGAAACACACACACTGACACTGAGAGGGGCGATGAATCGATGTCTGAAACGTTTGGCTACTTTTCACACTTGCATAGATTAATTAAATTAACGGAATAAGATATATGCAAAACAATTAATTATTCATAAACATGTATAACACAAACTGTATGAAGCATATAAAATACCATTCTTTTATTTATTTAACTTGAATTAATACAAATAAAAAGAATCCCTTAATATCTTCAACTTCAACTAAATATGAAAGATCCAACTCTCTGATATAAGACTCATCTTGTAGTTCTCAGATCCAATTGATATGTGAGGAATCTAATCCTCATGACAAGACTCAACTTGTAAACACGATAGAATTAAATTTCGTTCAATCCATTATATATATATATATATCAACCAATACACCTTATTCCCTTCATATTCCTTTACTTACATAGTCCTCCAAAGGGTGCCACCTTGAAACAATGTGTCCTTTTGGAATGAAACATTGCACCCATTCATTAATTAATACAAATGGTAACTTTTATTAATTGATTTTCATACACCTATTTAGACAACGATTTTCGTATAAATATTTTGGAGTGATGGAAAATAATTTTAAAATTCTACAACATGGGTTTTTTTGAAGAAGAGTCCCAATTAGTAGACAGATGATAAATTTACCTAGAAAGTGTGTGAGGTGGTTGATATAAGAGGTTCTTTGAAAGAAACTTTCCTCGATTTTCCTTTTGTCGTTGGATGCTAGATAGACTTTAGTGCATATTATCTTTTCATGAATGTCTAAATCAACCTCCACATATCTCCATTTTTGGTGATTATTTAAAATCAACTTGTAAATATTTTACTTGATGGTTGTATCAAAATTGGTTCCCCCTCAGATGCTACTCACTAAAGATTTGACTTGGTCTCATCCTTTTTCATATTTTCTGCCTCATTCGACCGTCAAACATATTTTTGGTCGACTTAACTAGGATAAATTTTGACTTAGGTATTTCAATTATAGTAGACCCATATTGCTTCAACCTCGACATGACTTGTATTTAAGTTTACCTCAACTTTGACCTTTAGGTTACTTCTTTCTTAGACCAAATTGACTTGGAAGAAAACTAACTTGAGAAATTTGACTCTGGTCATCTCAACTTGCTTTAGCCCACTTGTATTTTTCGACTAAATTTTCCTTCGACTTCGACCTTCATTTGGTTGATTTGTATTCGACTTGTCTTGAAATCAACCAACTTGTATTCTCCAACTTTCGTTAATTTGCAGGATTGTAGTTGGTCGACTTGTGTTTGACTCTTCTTGGAGTTGATCGACTTCTAGATAGTTTACTTTATTGTTGTTTGAATCAAATCAACTTGTGACTCAATGGAGTCAATGCTTCCTCACTAAACATCCACCATCAACATTTTATCTCATCTATACTCTTCTTCAATTGATATTTTTTGAATCAATTTTAATGAACTATGTCTTATTAACTTCTTTATTTGTGATTTGTATGGATCCATATTGGATTATCCATTACCCTTTTTATCTGAACATTTTCTTCACAATTTCTTCTTTTGTGCATGGATGTTAATGACACAATCTCAACCTTATACAATATGGGATGAGTGTATCAAGTTCATATAATATATTTGTCAATATTATCTTTCTATTGATATTCAATTCACCTTCATAACATTATGTCCAATATTAAAAATGATTGACATTCAAGTCAACTTCATAACATTATGTCGAATATTGAGAATGATTCTCAAACCAATCAATCAATGATACTTCACCTATTTATCAAGGTTGACATCAATGACAACCAAATTGCCAACAATATCCCCCTTTTTTATTGATGGCAACCTCAGTAAAACAATCTTATTTCCCTTGTGAAATTTATTCTATATTTTGAGTCCTTTGAGATGAATTTGTTGTACTCTTTATATCTCCCCCTTTGAAAACAATTAAAAAGGGAATATTCCTCTTATGCCCCTAAGATGATTCTCCCCCTGAGGTGATGCTCCCCTTATCTTCGTCCCATTTATTTTGGACTTTGTTTTTATTCATCACACTATTCTATAGACTTATTTTCTTTTGAGAGTTCATCATCATCACCATTGTTTTGTGCACCATGATCTTCTTCATCTTATTATTTAGGAATTATTCTTCCTTGAGCATTTTCCTCTTCATATGCAAATATTTGAATTTCACATTCCTTATTAGGAGTTTCATCCATCAATTTATTGTTATCAATCTCTTCATTTTTAGGTCCAAGATCTTCATCATCTCTCTTGATTTATGCTTCATATTTTCTTCTCCATATCTTTCCATAAGGCACTCTTTTTGATGAACTTTTATTTTCTATATTTGTCCTTTGATATTGTTCCTCTCTTGTTTTCCTCCAAAATTCATTAGATTTCCTTCCTGACTTGTAAGGATTATTTTTCATTGGTTGTCTTATTGATTTCCTTAGTCTTGGGATTTGTGCTCAAACTTATCACAGTTGTAGCTTCTCACGGTATGAAAAAAATTATTTTGTTTCCAATATAATTGCATCTCCAACATCTCATTAAGTTATTGGACCTTCCTAAATTTTTATTTTTAGGACTCTTCCATTCCAATTCTTTGTGACCAAAGGTTTTACAAGAAAACCAAAAACCATTGAAGGTGTTTCCATACTCAAGTTTGTTGTCACATGAGAAGTATTCCTCTTGATATGTTTCTTGTTTTGACTTTTAGATGTTCCTCCTTCAACAAATTTCATGGTTTTTATTTTTTTTGTGATTGCACTTTTTTACTTTGAGGAGGATAATCCTTTCACATATTTGTGAATGGTGTTCCACTTGCCACCTTCTTTTTTCTTATTACACCCAAGACCAGTTTTTTCATTGGTTGGTATTTGATTGTTCCAGATCTTATCTAGGATGGTTGATTTTCTCTTGAATTTGACAATTGATTTTGTCATTTCATTCTTATTTTTAAAGTTGATAACTTCCAATTTGAGCGTGTGACATGTTTCTTCCTTTTTAGTCAACTGGATCTTCAAGTCTTCTTTTGTTTCCTTATCTTCTTTAAGTTGAGTCTTTAGGTTGATGACTATTTATTCTGTATTATCCAATACTTTTGTGCATTTATTAGTTTTGTCATATGTCTTCAACTATTCTATTTTTTTTGTTACATCAACAACTTTAGTCTTCAATATTATGATTTCTTCCTTTTTTTTCTAGATGGATCGTTTTGATGTTCATGAATTCTAATTCTAGTGTATGGCACGATTCTTCCTTTTTAGTCAACTAGATCTTCAGGGTTTCTTCACTTTCCTTATCTTTTTCAAGTTGAGACTTTAGAATGTTGACCATTTCTTTTGTTTCTTCTAATTCTTATGTGAATTTATTGAGTATTCCATATTCCTTCAACTCATTCATTTCATTTGTTAGATCAACAACTTCAATCTTTAATCTATTGATCTCTTCTTCTTTGTATTCTAGTAGATTTTCTGTTCTTTCTCTTCATGGTTGTTATATTGATCTAACTATTGTAGTAGCAACATATCTTTCTTTTGAAGTTTCTCCAACTCTTCTAAAGTGCACATAATTGTGCATTCAATCTATTTTAGGACATCCTTAGTAACTTCAATATATAAACCATTTCTTGGTTCCATACTAATCACTTCAAATGTAACTACAATAGGAGTCTTAAAATCTAATAGTTTTTCTTTAGTGAATACCAAGGTATTAATCAACTCCTTGATGTAGTAGTCTTCTCTATTGATGACTAGGGTTTGCATAAATTCTTTCATGGAATTGTCCACTTTTGTATTTTGTTCTTTATTCTGATTTGAATTCTCTTTATCTGTATTTTTTTCTTCAATCTGATTGGATTTATCCATTTCTTATTTTTGTTCTTTGATTTGATTGGATTTCTCTGTTTCTTTGTTTTTTTCTATAAATTGATTGAAAATTTTCATTTCTTTGTTTTTTTCTCTATTTTGATAATAATTATGTAGCTCAAGAAATAATACTTTAGTAGAGGTACAATGTCCCATATTTTCCTTTACTTGGTCTGATAGTGTATTATGGATTTCCTTTAATTCTATTGAATTATTTTTCTTTGCTTCTTTTGCAGTTTTGTATTTGTTCTTTGAGGTAGTTGAGTACCAAGGTTTAGATACTACTGAGTCCCAAACAACATATCCTCTTGACTTCAGATAACATTTTCATTATTTCCCTCCATGAAGAGTAGTTTGTTCCACCAAATAAGAGAGTTTCATTTATGGAGAGAGCCATATGCCCACCCATTTATGTGTTTAGTAGGATCTTCCTTCCAATGATTAGACTATTTTCCATTGAGGAGACTTTCCTTTGATACTGATTTTTCTCTTCAGAACAAATGATTGGTTAAACTGTAGAGAAGGACTATTTCTAAAATAGTATTCTAGAGTATTTATATCTCATTTGTGAAACATTGCATGGATGAAATTCATGAGTTGTAGCAACAATTCAAGGTGTTCTTCTGTTAGTTGAAGAATTATGTAGCATTTATAGTAAATGTTGTTTATAAGAAACTAGATCTAACTAAAAATCAACGTGGGACTCGCAAGACAACTCATCTAAAGATTTTTTTTATTAGCGAGGTAATTACAATATTCTATAATTTCAGTCATAAGTATTTATGTCTTTTAAATTCAGTTTCTACTTATGCAACTATTGGAAAATCTACACTTGTGGTTTTTATGTACCTTTTTTTGTTGTAACCTTGACTCCCATTTTTATTAATGCAATATTATTCACTTTTTTGTTTTAAAATAAATAAATTAGAATATCTATAAAGAGAAAGGATCATTAACATGAATACGTTTTTTATAATATCTCTAACAGGAAGGATGGATGGTATATATAGTCATCAAAATAAGATTATTACTAATAAAAATAAAACGAGAATCACCTTCAATGCCCTCTGCCTATTAAAACATACAATTGGTGTTGGTAGAACAACAATTACATATTTAGTTTACATTTCCTTCGTATGCATCGATACCTTTACTTCACTCAACGCAAGATAATCGAGTCTAACACCTTCATGCATACATTTTATGCTTCTAGTTGGTAAGAGGTAACAAATAAATAGAGTCAACCACTTCCTCATAATCGTACATATTTCTCTCCATCATACAATGCCTTTGTCCAATTGATTCCCTCATTTATCATCATTTGTGGCTCATGCTCATTTTCAATCTTTATCTTTTTAGAGGGTAAGGTAGTAAAATCATTTCAATTCGTTTCCTCTATCAATAACCCTAAAAATAAATGACCTCTTTACGAAAATTTGTGATGCTCTCTCTAGAACAATATCCTTTCATAAGGGGTATGAATTAAACAATTGCGTTGGAAGAACACACGGAACGGGCGCCCAACGCCACTAGTTGTATAACTTCTCAATTCACTCGCTCCTCGTGATCCCATATTTAATATATTCTCTTTAGTAATAAAATTGATGAAATAGGCCCTCACTCTACATGCCTATGGTAAGCTAAATTGACCAAATATTCCCTCACCCTCTCTATGTATAAGTGAAAGATAAATCCCACATTATAAAGGGTCTTCTCATGCTCCTTTCTCTAATAGCTTATGTTTATCCATTAAATTAGAGAAATACCATATCAAAGTGACCATTTGCCTTGTTTTTCTCATGCTCCTATCTCTAATAGCTTCTCTTTAGCAAAAGTAATAAAATCTACAAAATACCAAATCAAAATTACCATTTAACCATTCCCATGGTTATTAAAAAGATCCACCAAATCAAACTAACCATTTACTGATTACACCCTGAGTGGGTCTAATGGGTCTAATGGTTAAAAACATGTGTTTCCTCTTAAGAGGTCAGAGGTTCAAATCCAGAGGGGAGTAGGGTATGTATACCTTCATAGACTTTACCAGTCAAATCGTTGGGCGGAGGAGGGTCCCTTGTCCCACAAACAAGGGGGTCTCATACACCAATTTGGTGTGGTGTCTTGTTTGTGACCTTAAAAATAGATTATTATTATTATTATTAAAAAAATATAGGTATACCCTCACTTGTTCCTATGTTCAAGTGAGGGATGGTTATTAAAAAAATATAGCTATACCCTCATCTGTCCCTATGTTCAGGTGAGCGATGAATCCCTTGATGGAGTGACTCACACAAATTGTAAAGTATCAAGTGAAAATAAAATGCATTCCAAATTCCATCTAAGTAGTTCGATACACATGCACTCACAACTCTTTTGGAGACTATTACACATTATTTTGGTCACACAACTAACAACATGTGTTCATGTTCCCTGAAAATATTAAAAGAGACTTTCTCCATGAAAAAAGTGGTTTGATTTCCTCTTTCAAAAAGCCATGACAAGGAAGGTCATCGCACCCTGCTATATGCATGGGGTGCGACGATGCATGATCATCGCACTCTGCCCTAAAACTAAACTCGGACGTCATCACATGGTTCTTGTGCATAGGGTGTGATGATTCTTAAAGCATAGGAAAAGTCAAATTTCATGAATGTTCTAGAAGGGGATCTTCTAGAAGATGAGGTGTCTTCCAATCGGTTTGGATATTACTCCCTTCTTTGATTTTGTGGGATCATCCTCATCTCCTCACCCATCTCTCTTTCACCCTGTATAGAGAGGTATCTCTCATGAAAAGTGATAAGGTTGAATAGGATAAGATTTTCATGGACACTTCTGCTTCAGATTATACTTAAGAGCTTTGCTTTAGTTCTTCAAGTCAGATTGTGGATTTTCTTCCTTCAAAGAATTGGAACAAAGGTGTGTCCATTGAAATGGAACCTTGCAGCATCAAGGCATAGGTTGTGTTCTCCACTTACCATTTAATTTAATACATCAATACATTTCTTTCCTATAAAAGAGTTTCGTCTTCTATTGCATAGTTCCTTGATCCTATACATAGAATTAATTGGAATATAGATATCTTTGGTTTCCCTCTTTGTTGGTTTGTGATTCTTAGACATGCTTACTATTCTGCAAACCTAAGGAAGAAGTTACAAAGATGACACTAGAAAAGATGAAGCATCGTTTAAAGGGCATGTCACCTGTACCTTACTAAAATAGTTTATATTATAATGATGTTTAAGGTGAAGTATGTATTTTATTATGTTTTGTTCTAGTTTTCTATGAAAGTTAGGGAGATCTCTTTATGTCCACACTTACCAATTAGTCCGATAACAGAGACCCAATCCAATCTATTAGTTGTTGGTCATTATTTATATTAATACTATATGTAATTGTGTCTTTCATTTTTTATTTATTCTTCCATGTACCTGGCTACCCAATAAAGAAATGTTTGGATGGTGTTGTGAGACTGGTCGTAGCGCTAAAATATTGCTATTCATTACAGTTCCTTGGATAGGCTTATCATTAATAAGGTTATTAGCTCGTTGTCGCCTTGATGATTCATGTCAAAAATTATGCCAAGATGGTAAGTGCACATTTCCTTCAGTGAATGTGGGTTTGCACCACAGTGTTGTGTATTTGTTAACACTGTCAGTAGCAATGCGGCATAGTTGCACAAGAATTTTCTGGCTACTGAACCTTTTCAGTTGTGACACATCACGCTAACATCTTAATCATGCCAATAGTTGTGTTATTGTTAGAATATAATTACAACGTTAGTTATTTTTGGAAAGTGTTAATTTTAGACTCTAGAATAGTTTAGTTTTAGTTAGTTGTATTTAGTTGAAGAAATGTCCAATTATCAATATTTTATTATTAGTAAATTCTGTGTTTTTAACTATCTTTTTAGAAGCAACTAATTAATGAATCAATGAATTAATGAAGAAGTTTTTTTTTAGAGCGAAAACTCTTGTATTCTGGTTTTTGGTGTTTATGCAGAGTTCATAGAACCATAGATGTAAGAAATTCACCTCTTCTTTCTTCAAATTGGTATCAGAGCTAGGATGGAAACTACAGATTGCAGCGAAGGTAGAGAGGAAGCCGACAACTATACCGACAGATAACCTGATTGGAGTATGAAGTTAGACAGTAAATCAAAATCGTTGTTCAAGGGAGTTAAGATCCACCAAAGAAACCACTAGAAAAGAGTCATCAATTCTGATATACCCACCATCATTTCCAAACCTTGGACGCTCTAGTTGTCTGCATGAGTTTGGAATTATACTCACTGGATTTCTCTGTTCTAATCACCCATACCCTGAAATCCGTTATTTTAAAGAAAGTTTTATTCCCTAATATTATGCATCAAACCCCTAAGAATTAAAGAAAGGTTTATTTTCTAATATTCTAATAGAAGTAAGTGTGTCACATATTTAGTTATTTTTAAAAAGGTCAGGGAAACTTCTCATTATTTTAAATTAAAGAGGGACTTTTAGTTTTTTGGGGCATCCATAAAGAAATAAAATGAAGTTTTTGTTGATTTCCTTGTACAAATGTGCAATTCAGTATTGCAAGTTACACAAACTTCATTTTCTTGTTTAGAAATTAAAATTATAAAATATGGTTTCAAGAAGCATTTTTGCACAACCACATATCTCGGTTCGTAGAGGGAAAACTTATGAAGTTTGACAATCAAGATGAGGATGTTATTACATCCTAAGGATGTTTGGAATATTATAGTTTATAGCTACATAAAACCATCTGATCATGCATCTGAGCTCTGAGCTAGCCTTGATCGATGCTCAAAAGCATCAATTCGAAGATAGAGGAAGAAGGATGAAAAAAAACTCTACCTTATTCAAAATGGTTGGGATGAAAGTAGTTAAATTTTTAAATATGACATGGGACATATTAGAAACCAAATAGTAGGGAATTACTAAGGTAAATACGATCAATTTGAAAAAATTACGAATGAATTTTGAGAATTTGAAGATGAAGGAGTCTCATTCAGTAGACAAGTACATGACCCATGTTACGAACACAGTGAATTAGTTCAAGATGAACATTGAAGAGATTGCAAATAAGAGAGTGGTAGAGGAGGTTATTGGAACCTTTCCTAAGAAGTTTGATGCAGTGGTTATAGTCATGGAAGATTCTAAGTACTTGAAACAACCATTAGTGCATGAGATATTTAGATCCTTGTTATCCTATGAATCCAGGAAGAACATGCATGAACATTCCTTGGAAAATGAATTCAAATCTCAGGTTTAAATATCAAGAGGAGGAGGAGGATGAAAGCCAAGAAGCAATAAAAAGAGTAACAAAAGAAAAAACCAAAGAGAAAGCCCAGAACAAGAAAGGAGACTGGATCAAAATACTCATAGCTTAATGGGGAGTAGTAGCAGAATCTCATAGACAAATCAAAGGTATGAAAAATCCAAAGTTAAATTATTTTATCATCACAAGATGGGTCATTTTGCACTTGAGAGTATGAGGAAGAAGGCTGGCCTTAGCAAACATGATTCAAATTATTCTAACACCAACAATAACTATGAAGACTCATTATTTCTTACCTGTAATGTTTCTCAAGATACTTCTAATTATATTTAGCTATTAGATAGTGGACTCAACAATCATATGACTAAAGAGAGAGAATTAACTACATATTTCAATGACTTAGTGAGGACTGGATTCAATTCGTGGTGAGACAATACTCTAAAATTCATGGGAAAAGGGATGGTCAACATCCGGACCAAACAAGGTGAGAAGAAACACACACCAAATGTGTATTATGGCCTAGGTCTGAAACATAATCTTATTAGTGTTGGCTAAATTACTCAACAAGGGTATGATGTAATCTTTAAGGTCAATGATTGTTTCATATATGATAAACCCCATAGTAAGATGTTGATTTCTAAGGTGAATATGACAAATAATAAAATGTATCCTCTTTCCATGAATTATGATAGACTTGAAGTCTCCCTTGTCCAAAAGGAAGCATGCTAAGAATATTTTTTTTGTGTCATCTAAGATTTGGTCATCTAAATTTTGGTGGTCTAAAACTATTGCAAAAAAAAAAAATGGTTAATGGTTTTCCTCCCATTCAAGAGACAACTAATTCATGTCAGAGTTGCATTATGGAAAAGCAACATGGGCACACTTTTCCTAGAGGGGTGTCTTATAGATCAAAAGCACCATTGGATTTGGTTCATACAGATTTGTGTGGTTCAATGTAGACCGAGTCACTACGAGGAAGTTACTACCTCCTAACCTTCATCAATGATTCCAACATAAATACTTGGGTGTACTTTCTGACAAAAATTAGAAAATTTTGACAAGTTCATAGAATTCAAGGCAATGGTGGAGAAGCAAAGTGGTCATTATCTTAAAGTGTTAATATCAGACAGAGGAGGTGAATTATGATTCAAATGTTTTTTATGATTTATGCAAGAAACATCTGATCATAAGACAATTTAAAACAAGGTTTATACCTCAGCAAAATGGTCTAGCTCAAAGGAAAAACATAACCATTATGAATATAGCTAGATGTATGATGAAAGAAAAAAAAAATTCAAATGATTTTTGGGGAGATGCAATAGCCTTCTTTGTTAATGTTTTGAACATATATCCTACTAAAATTGTGAAGAACAAAGTTCCACAATATGCATGGACATGTATGAATTTTAGTGTATCACACTTCGAAGTATTTGGTTGTGTGACATATGCTCATGTGCCTAAAGAGTTAAGGAGGAATTTAAATGACAAAAGTGAAAAATGCATCTTTTGTCAAGTACAGTGATCATTCCAAGGCATATAAATTGTATAATCTAGTAAGAAAGAAGATAATAATTAGAAGGAATGTTGAATACAAAGAATATGAAGCATGGAATGGAAGCATAGATAAGACTGTATTTTTTGGAGTAGTAATACCTAAAGTACAAGATGAAACAGAGGAGAAGATTGTACAATGTGGAAAACAAGGTTCACAAACTCAACCACTAATCAGAGGTGCTCCAACAAGAACTCCAAGATATTTTGTTCAGGGTGAGTCATCTAGTCTAGTATCCCAGTCTACTCCTACTTCATAGTCAAGGAGTGTGTATAATTCTACAATTTCCTAGAAAAACTAGAAGTTTAAGAGAAATATATGAAGATTGGGATATTTTGCATTGTTTCCTTGTCAACTTACATGTTTTGAAGAAAAAATTAAAGAATAAAATTAGGTCCAAGAAATGGAGGAAGAAATTGATTCTAGAGAGAATATTGATATATGGGATCTAGTAGAATTACCAGAAGATAAAGATTGCATTGATTTAAAATGGGCTTACAAAACCAAGTTTAATGACAAAGGAGAAGATGAAAAACAAAAGTCTAGATTGGTAGAAAAATATTTTTCACAACAACCTAGAGTAGATTATGGTGAGACCTTTGCATGAGTTGCAAGGTTAGATACAGTTAGAGATATCTTAGTTGTAGCATCTTAAAACAGATGGAAAGTTTATCAAATGGATATCAAGTCAACATTATTGAATGGTATTTTATAAAAATCAGTATATGTGAAGCAACCACCAACATGTGTGATTAAATGACATGAATATAAATTCTAATGATTGAAGAAATATCTCTATGGGCTTAAGAAAGCTCCTAGATCTTGGTATGAAAGCATCGATTCATATTTGATTATTTATTGATTCAATAGAAGCAATAGTGAGCCCTCATTATATACAAAGGTGAATAAGCAAGGTAAAATTTTGATTATTTCCTTATATGTTGATGAGATGATCTTCACAGGAAATCTATCAGTTGACAAGTTTAAATTAGCCATGAAACAAGAATTTGAAATGACCGATTTGGGATTAATGAGATAATTCCTTTGTATTGAAGTTCTTCAATCATATTCATGAACTTTTTTATTTCAATATGCCATGGATGTGTTGAAGAGGTTTGAGATGATGAATTGTATGCCAACACCAACTCCAATTGCAGCAGGGACAAAGCTTAGAAAAGAGGATGTGGGATCCAATGTAGATCCAACTCTATTCAAGAGAATCTTTGGTATTCTCATGTACCTCACTGCAACCATGACAATAATTATGTATCTTGTTGGTTTGATTTCCATATTCATGTAATCTCTAAAAGATTCACATTGGCAACTTGGAAAAATAATTATCGCTCGAACAAGAGGATATATGGAATATTATATTCCATGGTAATGATTTTTTGATTGGATATACTATCAGTGATTTTGCAGGTAGTATTGATGACACAAAGTGTTGGATCATGTTGTCATTGATGCCAATGGTTTGATTGATTGATGTCATTGATTTATGCCAAGTGATTGATTGATGTCAAAGGATTGATTGATTGATAATTGATGTAATATAATATGTATTTTCCTTGATGAGAATGCATAGATGAAGATGGATCAATGAGTTGTCATTGATATGATGAAGATGGATCAATGAGTTGTCATTGAAACATGATGAAGATGGATCATTGTGGTTTCATTGGTATATGATGCATTGTTGGAAAAATGTATAGATGACTCATTATTGTCTTATAATGATTTATAAGGTGCACAAATGGATGAAATCCAAAGTGGTCCTCTTATGGTGAAAGCCCTCATGGGAAGACGCTTTGCGGATTGAGTTATCCTAGAAGAATGGTTGGAAGACCCTTTCTCTCATTATTTTCTTATCATGATTGATAAGGTGCACAAATGGACGAACGCCAAAGTGGTCTCCTTATGATGAAATCCCTCAGGGAAGATGCTTTACAGATTGAGTTATCCTAGAAGAATGGTTGGAGGACCCATGCTTGTATGTGGAATAATTAGATGAATATCAAGGAAATTGTTGGTGAAACTATCCTAGATGGATAGTGCTTGTCATGCCATTTTCGGTGGTATGTGGAATGTCACATAACTCCTCATGGTTTGAGAGTTATGGCCTTATGAAGATGAAGGACCCCCACATGAAGACTTGANTCAAGGAAATTGTTGGTGAAACTATCCTAGATGGATAGTGCTTGTCATGCCATTTTCGGTGGTATGTGGAATGTCACATAACTCCTCATGGTTTGAGAGTTATGGCCTTATGAAGATGAAGGACCCCCACATGAAGACTTGAATCCCCCAAGGTCAAAGAAGTCAAAGTGACCTAAAAGAAGAAATCATTATTTAAATGATAAACTAAAGTGACAAAATCAAGGTGGATTATTTAAATAATAAAGAGAAGTGACAAAATCAAGAAATGATAAAGTAAGGTGATAGAATCAAGAAGGAATATTTAAATGATAAATTAGTGAAGAACCTTCTATTTATGGAAAGTGGTTAACCCTAAAAATAAGGAAAATAGGTTAAGTGACCTAGAAATGGGTTAAGTGACCTAAAAGAAGAAATCATTATTTAAATGATAAAGTAAGGTGACAAAGTGAAGGTGGATTATTTAAATAATAAAGAGAAGTGAAGAAATAAAATCAAGAAATGATAAAGTAATATGAGAAAATCAAGAAGGAATATTTAAATGATAAAATATTGTAGAAATTTCTATTTAAAAATCAAGAAGGAATATTTAAATGATAAAATATTCGAAAAATTTCTATTTATGGAAAGTGGTTAACCCTAAAATAAGGAAAATAGGTTAAGTGACCTAGAAATGGGTTAAGTGACCTAAAAATGGGTTAAGTGACCTAGAGGATGAAAGTATAAATAAGATAGCAATGGTCTCTTGTAGATCATCCGTTTTGTGGATCAATGGGGAGCTTCTTGTGAGAATATCTTTTGGAGTATTGGTGGAGAGCTTCCTGTGAGAGCTTCTTGAGAATTTTTGGTGTGGAACACTTGATCATATTGAATATATATAGGTGATTGAGGTAACCAAGGATATCTAAGCTGAATTTCAAAAGGAAGGTGAAGAAAAGAGGGCCGGAATTGGAGGATAAATTCTTTTCATGATGCTTTCGAAGGTATGTTTTTTAAAGGTCATCTCACCATTTTCACTATACATTTTTTTTATAATGATTAAAACAGTGGGATTGATATGACATTTAGAAAAAATATCCAAGTATATGTGGTAAAAAAATAATCTTGTGGTTCATTGTATTTTGGGAGTTACACTACGTGGAAAATAGGGTTCATGGCTAGTCCTGAAACTAGTCAAAAATAGGTGTTTCGGGTAAAAACATCATAAATTCTTCATAAAAGATCCAAATTAAGTGAGACCAAATGTGTTGGTTAGGGTACAGGATGTAGTATGTTTTGTAATAGTTTCATATCAATTCAACAAAAAAAAATTGCGGGCCACGCTCTACAAGGTCACTCTCTAGAATAAGCCAAAATTCAACAAGGAATGCAATTTTTTCTATAATGCCTTTCCTGAGAGGTTCCAATTAGTGACACCTAGATTAATTGCATAAAAACATAGAAGAACATTGTATATAAGTTTCATATCTTTATTCATTATAGGTACAAAGTTATGAATATTTCAAGTTGGGGTTGTTGACTATTCCAAAACTAGTCATGGTTGAGACAAGCTATAACATCCCGCTCTGGCGCACTAAGAAAACTTATTTTTTGAAGACACTTGCTTGCAAGTGATCTGGAATTTTATGATGTTAAAACATTTATCCTTGATTATGATGCGTTATGATAGATGACATGATGTTTTACTGCATTGACGTAGACAGGTGTTATTGACTCAGTTTTATTGAGTGTGCAGCGTTTTGGACCTTGAGGATGCAGAGGCATCGGTGGAACCCCTTGGACTCCAGATTGAGTCAGGGAGTGTGCTATTTGGGTAGATTTATTTACTGTGATATTTAATTGATTTGATGATATGATGTTGACATGTTCTGACATGATTGTTGATGATGCAGGCTGACGATAGCTTGCTGACCAGACTCACATATGGAGTAAAGGGGCCACACATGATTTCCAGACAGGTTGAGGGAGAGGTGTGGAAATCAGCCCTGCCATAGCCTACTAGCACTCTCGTCGTGGCTCGAACTGTAGGTTAATGATTACCTAGTTCGAGAGGAATCAACGATGTCATGAGGGCATACTGTGACAGTCACTCACGATGATTCTAAGGGGCACGCAATAAGGCGGAGGCCTTATTCCTTAGAGCCCTTAGTCTCCCACAAGTTCACCTAGTGAAGTGTTGACTCCAGGGGTTATAGATGTCTACCAATCATTCAAGTTGGCGAGTGGCACCCTTGGAGCAAGTGGTGCATCCTGAAGGGAACGTTGCGCGAAAGAAACACAAGTTGGTGAGTGGCACCCTTAGAGCATGTGGTGCATCCTGAAGGGCACGTCGCGCGAAAGAAACACAAGTTAGCGAGTGGCACCCTTGGAGCATCTGGTGAATCCTGAAGGGCACATCGCGCAAGAGAAACAACCGGGGTGAGTGGCACCCTTGGAGCACATGGTGCGTCTTGAAGGGCACGTCACATTGATGTTGAGGAAGGAACAAACCTAGATGGCCCTAAGACATTTAACACCTTAAGAAATTCTTAAAACGACTTCCATAAATAATTTCGCCCAGTTAGAAATCTAAACCTAAGTCTAAAACTTCTATAGGGTAAAATTTTGTTTAGTCTTAAGAAAAAGTCTCTATAAAAATAAAAATAAAGATATAAACTAAAACCCACTTAAGTAATAGTTTTTAGTCTTCTTAAATTTAGAGGGTAAAATGAAGAGAGGAATAATTTAATTAAAATCCGTGGTTTTAAATTTGTAAAGAGGAAATAAATTATTAACTTGTGGAAGTATAAAAAGATTTTAAATTAATAATAAAGGAAAAAGAGTAAATAGAACAACTGCCATTTTGGCTCTAATAAAAAGGGGAAAGAAGGGAATAATAAGAATTAGGAAACTAAGTAATGGAGGAAACATAATAAAGGAAAGTTGGGAACTTATGGTAAAAAGTGAGGTCAACATAGTAAGAAATTTGGAATTAAGAACCTTCTAATTTGAGCTAATTTAGCAGCTTCATTTTTAACAAAATTATTTAAAACATGTAAGGGGATCTAGGAACACCTAGGAGGAAATTTAAGAGCAACTCTAGGTGGGTGAGGGAGATGAGTAATTTAATAATTTAAAGAAAATAATTATTTGAGGAAAGAGGGGGATGGACGACACTTGTGCGAAGGAGAATATTTAGAATATTTTTATTAAAACTAAATTAAAAGTTATTTAGGGAAAATTTGAGGTTTGGACAACTCTATAAAAGAAAGGAAAGATGAGGAAGAAAGGGATCGGTTGTTAGCATAACGTTACGCTGCCAGAATTGTGACTTGACTGATTACTTGTGGAAAGTTGGAATTTTCCAGCTTGGATAGGAGTGGTAGCTCAACCTTGCAAGGCGAGCTAGGAAGCTAGACGGTCCATCAGGATTGTGTGTGGCCCCTTTGCGGCTAGGGGGGCTAAGGGGGAAGCAGAGTACCCCTAGCAATTGGCTGGGAGGTACTGATGTAGTCTCTACGGTCGGCGAGCGGGAGCGGCGTGGAGCAGGAACGACACGGAGCGCGGGGTCATCATTTGAGGTGAGAGTTAAAGGAACGGTATGCTTTTCATTTGCATGATAGAATGTATTAGGACCTTAGCCCTCTCTTGTTGTTATCAACATTTTTATATTGGCATTATGAGATGAAAAATACTTAACTTCAAACGGCTTGGGTTCTTGTTGGATTAATTGGTTTCCTTCCTTGCTCTTCAACGATTGTAATTGTGGGACAGTTATAAAAATATTACTTCTTACTGTGTTGTTGCATGTCGGTATTAGATAAAAGAATTTTATGATCTCGGCATTGCTGACCTTCCTTGGATCTGTGTGATCTCCTGTTGTACCTTGCATTTGTTGTCTGCATTTTTACATTACCATGGGCATTTTTACATTTTTGTGGGTGTATTTACATTTATGTGGGCATTTAAATATCCCAGTGGGCGTTTTTACCTTTATCGTTGATCCGAAATCGGATTCAGAAGCCTGTCAGGGCTTGAAAAATGCTCAAAAATGAAAGTGCTCGGAATCTGATGAAACCAACACCATTGCGTCTGGCTCGTCTTCCTGATTCCGGTGGTATATTTACTTTGTCAAACGGAGTCCGTATGGAGAAGATATCGCATTATGTCTGCCAAGCCAAACAAACAAAATTTTTGGATGCTGATTGTACCTGTCTGTATAGGACAGGTGGCAGGTCCGTACAAGACACGTGGCATGACCATACAAGTGACACATGGAAGCCTTAGGAAGTGACACGTTTCAGGCAGATTTGGCGTTTTTGGTGTACGACTGGACCAATCCTGAGGTGACACGTGTCACCACTGGAAGGGTGACACGTGGCACGGGATGACGTCAGCAGCATACGTGGTGGATGATGTCAGCATCGTACGGCATGTGACGTGACAGATGACTGGACCATATGGTAGAGCTAACGTGGCGAGTGACGAGGCAGTATGGCTTGACAAGTGGCAAGGCCCGTGGACCAATCAGAAGCCGACACATGTCATCGTTTGGTTGGTGGTTAAGGTGCCACATGGCCCAGTCAAGGGCTACCACGTGGCACCCCAATATTGGTTCGTTGGTTTATATAAAAGTATATGGAGTCGACCGGATTCGAACCAGCGACCTCCCTCACCGACTACGCCTTTGCAACGAGCCTCCAACCAATGGACCACCGGATAGTTCTTGCTATGTAATCAGGATAAATTATATATATGTTTGAATGTTGTTTGAATGGACGTGGGGTTGGGCCAGGGATTAGCCCCGACCCGAGGTCTTATTTTACATGTCCATGCCTTTACACACAGCGTGGGGTTTTAAATGTTATGCGCACAGTTTAAAGTTTGCAAATGGTTATTACAATGGTAAGCCCTGGTTTCATTATAGATGCCATATGACCGGTGCTAGAGCGCTTGGGGTGGCCCGCACTTAGCCTTTTGGGCTAGCGCGTGGCCACATGGTCCATATAACCTTACAAAAGGGGGCGCGCGTGCCAACAAAGGGGGCTAAGCCCAAATTTAACTCTAATATAGTTATAAAGTGGGGTTTTCAACCACTTTTGCTAATTTTAATGTAATTAACCCATTGTTAATGGTTTTTATCCATTTTTGGGGGTTATTAGACATTTTTGGAGCCTAAATTCATGGAGGAAGTTGGAGATGGATAACCAACTTCCCAACTATTTAACCAAGGCCATTTTGAGGCCATGGGGACAGATTTTGAGAGCATTCAGAGCAGAGATACTGAGGAGAAGCCAAGTCAAAGCCAGTTTGAGGCAGGGAGACCGTTGAGGAGAAGATGTTGTCAGACTGTTTCTGAGAGCTCTGGACGTTCGTTTCGAGTGCCATTTTTTGTGCATGGTTCTAGAGATCTGGGCGAACATGACCATATTAGTCTTGAAGCCATTCGGCATTGTAAAGATGTAGTATTGAGATTTTGAAAAGAAATAAAGAAGCCTCCCCCAAATAGAAAAGGCTCAGAGACATAGGCAAAGTTGTGCCGAACTCCGTTATCAACCTGTGTATAATGGTTTGCTATCTTTCATTGCATTTCAAATCTGCATATATTTATATGGCTACATAATTCCTTTTCCTTCCTCATTCTTTCGTTAAGTTTCTCAATTGTTAATTAATGCATGCAAATAAAAACTCAACCATAAGTCATTCGAAAAATCCTGACGGATCAAGAGGTATCAAAGATAGTTAACGTTTGGATTTGAGTTTTGCATGTTAACCAGGAAGAGCTCATCTCAAGGAAGAAAATGGCATCTACAGGAGGACTTTATCAAGATGAGAAGGAATTCAGAGATTCGGTGTTTGCCATGGCCTAGATGGTGAAGGTGTTCTATGAAGACTACTTGGAACGAAAGAGAACGGTTCAAGTGAAAGCTTCAAAGAACAACAAAGGAAAAGAAGCATTGAAGGAAGTGCCTTCTACATCTATTTCAGACAACATATCTGAGGTATGTAGTGAAGGTTTCTCATCAAATTTTCCTCATTCTCATCAAGTTGGTTTTGGTGCATTCGAAAAACACACAAAAGGTGTAGGTTTGAGAATACTAACCAAGATGGGTTATGAAGAAGGAAAGGGCCTTGGATGTAGAGGTCAAGGCATTGTGAATCCTATTGAGGTTGAGGAAAGGCCTCGATACTTAGGATTGGGATATGGCGAAGGGGACCTTGGAGAGTCTTCCAAGATAGGTTCCAAATCTTCAGGAGAAAGTAATGCTTCAAATGGCCAACTTAAGACATTGCAGGAATACTTCACAAAAGGAAATGGTGCATCACTTCAGGACTATGGTAGTGAATGCCAGTCATCTCCAAAGAAAAGTGAAGATGAGCATGGAAGGTATAATGGTCATGTTTCTATTAATTCTCCTTTTGATTATAACAAGCATAATCAAGTAAACCAGAACTTGTGGAATCTTTATCCATGTACTTATTGTCATTCACCTAAGCATTGTGTTGCCAAGTGTTGGAAGAGAAAAACTTTGTACAGGAAACCTATGTTGATCAGGAAGGAAACACGACGTAAAGGCTCAAGTCCACACCGGAAGAAGGGGAAGGGGAAACAAGTCTGGATGCCAAAAACTCATTGCACGTTTTGCAACAAGAACGGACATCAAAAGGCTAGTTGTTGGAAGCTTAATCCAGAGCTTCGTCCAAGGAAGGACAAAAGGATTTTGCATGTATCCACGAAGGAGAAAGGATTACCAGCGAAGCAAGAGGAACATCGTGAAGGAAAGAAATCAGTCACTTGGTTCTGCCAGAAGTGGATGTCTCAACTTCAGTGTATTTTTCTTCCATTAATGTAATCGGATCCAGAGCAAGCCGGGTGGCCTATCCCGAGCTTTTTGAGTGATCAGTAAACATTTGGGTACCAAAAGGTCTAATTGTGCGGAGGTGTGATCCGAAATCAGATTTAGAAGCTTGTCAGGGCTTGAAAAATGCTCAAAAATGAAAGTGCTCGGAATCCAACGAAACCAACACCATTGCATCCGGCTCGTCTTCCTGATTCTGGTGGTATATTTACTTTGTCAAACAGAGTCCGTATGGAGAAGATATCACATTCTGTCCGCCAAGCCAAACAGACAAAATTTTTGGATGCTGACTGTACCTGTCCGTACAGTCCATACAGGACACGTGGCAGGTACGTACAGGACATGTGGCATGACCGTATAGGTGACACAAGGCAACCTCAAGCAGTGACACGTGTCAGGAAGATTTGGCATTTTTGGTGTACAACTGGACCAATCCCGAGGTGACACGTGTCACCACTGGAAGGGTGACATGTGGCACGGGATGATGTCACCAGCATATGTGGTGGATGGCGTCAGCATCGTACGGCAAGTGATGTGGAAAATGACTGGACTATACGGCAGATATGACGTGGTGGGTGATGAGGCAGTACGACTTGAAAAGTGGCAAGGCCCGTGGACCAATCAGAAGCCGACACGTGTCATCATTTGGTTGGTGGTTAAGGTGCCATGTGGCCCAGTCAAGGGCTGCCACGTGGCACCCCAGGATTGGTTCGTTGGTTTATATAAAAGTATATGGATTCAACCGGATTTGAACCGGCGACCTCCCTCACTGACTACGCATTTGCAACGAGCCTCCAACCAACGGACCACCAGATAGTTCTTACTACATAATCGGGATAAATTATATATATGTTTGAATGTTGTTTGAACGGACGGGGGGTCGGGCCAGGGCTTAGCCTCGACTAGAGGTCTTATTACACATGTCCATGCCTTTACACACAGCGTGGGGTTTTAAATGTTATGCGCATGGTTTAAAGTTTGCAAACGGTTATTACAATGTTAAGCCCTGGTTTCATTATAGATGCCATATAACCGGTGCTAGAGCGCTTTGGGTGGCCTGCGCTTATCCCTTTGGGCTAGCGCGTGGCCACATGGCCCATATAACCTTACAAAAGGGGGCATGCGTGCCAACAAAGGGGTGCTAAGCCCAAATTTAACTATAATATAGTTATAAAGTGGGTTTTTCAACCACTTTTGCCAATTTTAATGTAATTAACCCATTGTTAATGGTTTTTATCCATTTTTGGGGGTTATTAGACATTTTTGGAGCCTAAATTCGTGGAGGAAGTTGGAGATGGATAACCAACTTCCCAACTATTTAACCAAGGCCATTTTGAGGCCATGGGGACAGCTTTTGAGAGAATTCAGAACAGAGATGCTGAGGAGAAGCCAAGTCAAAGCCAGTTTGAGGCAGGGAGACCGTTGAGGAGGAGATGTTGTCGGACCGTTTCTGAGAGCTTCGGACGTCCGTTTCGAGTGCCGTTTTTTGTGCATGGTTCTAGAGATCTGGGCAAACATGACCAGATAAGTTTTGAAGCCATTCAGCATTGTAAATATGTACTATTGAGCTTTCGAAAAGAAATAAAGAAGCCTCCCCCATAGAGAAAAGGCCTGGAGACATAGGCAAAGTTGTGCCGAACTCCGTTATCAACCTGTGTATAATGGTTTGTTGTCTTTCATTGCATTTCAGATCTGCATATATTTATATGGCTGTATAATTCCTTTTCCTTCCTTGTTCTTTTGTTAAGTTTCTCAATGGTTAATTAATGCATGCAAATAAAAACTCAACCATAAGTCATTCAAAAAATCCTGACGGATCAACCGTGGGCATTTTTGTGAGTGTATTTACATTTCTGTGGGTGTTTAAATATCCCATTGGGCGTTTTTACCTTTGTCGTGGGCGTTTTTACATTGTCGTGGGCATTTTTACATTTATGTGGGTGTATTTACATTTCTGTGGGTGTTTAAATATCCCAGTGGGTGTTTTAACCTTTTCCATGGGTGTTTTTACATTGCTGTGGCCGTTTTTACATTTCTGTGGGTGTATTTACATTTCTGTGGGTGTTTAAATATCCCAGTGGGCATTTTTACCTTTGTCGTGGGTGTTTTTACACTTCTGTGGGTGTATTTACATTTCTGTGGGCATTTAAATATCCCAGTGGGCGTTTTTACCTTTGTCGTGTGCGTTTTTACATTTCTATGGGCATTTATAAACTTCTATGGGTGTTTTTATATTGATGTGGGCATTTTTATATTACTATGGGTGTTTTCTATTACTGTGGGTATTTTGTATATCACTGTGGGCATTTTCATTTTTGTAAATTTAGATCTGAGAATTCGTTCTGGCAATAGATGTATGGGCATTTCGTTTTTGTAAATTAGATCTGAGAATTCGTTCTGGCAATAGTTGTATGGGAAATTTCGTTTTGTAAATTTAGATCTGTGAATTTTTTCTGGCAATAGATGTATGGGCATTTCGTTTTTGTAAATTTAGATCTGAGAATTCGTTATGGAAATAGTTGTTGGACATGATAGCTCTTGATGCTTTTAATCAGCTGTTAACCTCAGGACAATGCACTATCCTTGTGACACCTTATTTATTAAATTATTTGTTTTCAGTTAGAGACGAAATTTATATATTAAACCATTAATCTAGAGAGAGCCTATCCCTCATAAAATCTTAATGGGTTGTATTCTAAACCGGAAGTAGGAAAGTATTGCTCATGTTTTAAGTGCCGATTGAGATTGGATTATTTTGAATTAATTGAATACATTCAATTTTGGCATAATGGGCAATCGACTTTATTGTTAAGAGCAACCTCCCTTGTCAGTAATTTTTTCTGAATTAGCAATTCAATTATTTGGGTTAATGATAGCAATCTACTTTATTTAATAAAGACAATATGCCTTGTATTAGTTAACTTTTCAAAACAACAACTACTTTATATTAGTTAGTATGTATTAATAGCAAGCTACTTTATTTGGCTGATGTTTCAATTAATGTTAATAGCTAGTAGATGAGAACATGGTTAAATTAGAACTGCCCAATTTGAAGGTGTAATGATTACAATTGATTGGTGAATATTGACTATATTGCAATTTCTAGACTTGTTGATTGATCTATGATTGAGAATGCATTATTAATTGCTTGTGATAAGGGTCTTGTGATCGCTTAATTGTACATTTAATGGCAACATTCTAGTTGATATAGATGCTATGGTCATCAAGAGTAATGACTAGTTGGAAGGAACGTTGGATTAAGGATGGGTTGCATTTAACCTTGCTAAAACTGGTTGCATTTAGTGTCCAATTGCTAATGCATCTCCCCTTTTTTTAATTTTAGCCAAGCTAGTTAGCCTACAGTTGATGTTACTTACATGTTAACGTTGGCAAAGTTCCGACTGGCTTATTGATGTATATTTATTGTTGTTTTAGATGGCACCGTATGGCCTTATGGATGCAATACCGATGGTTTTAGTTATCGCTACTTGAGCAGTGGTTAGTATGTAGTGAATGATTGACATAGATTTAGTTTTTACGCATTGAGGATTTATGTAGTAGATGGTG
>ML778901.1:2048051-2061925 GCA_009831015.1 Picea engelmannii | reverse complement strand
TCTTATTACATGATTCCTTGATCACATGTATAGATTAGGTATTGAATATATTAATGCCTTTGTTGTGATTGGTTTGTGTTGTTGTGATTGAACGACACAAGAGCATCGGAGCAGAGCAAGGAACAACAAAGATTAAAGGAGAGCGTTTATAAGGTATGAACATTATCGATTTCTCTTAGTTCGTTCAATAGCTAGATCTAGGGAAAGAGTAGTATTCTGTTACGGTTTGTTCCAGATCCAGGTGGATATAGGGAGATTGGTCTGTGTCCGCACTCACGAATTTATCCATAAACAACCTCCTGACAGAGATTACTAGTTTCTGCCTGAGCAGTCGGCCAAGAGCCTATCTGACCTTCTCTCTCTCTGAAGCAGAGAACTAAGATTAAACACCATGCTTTCTTGTGCAAAAATAGTAAAATCTACTACTATGGATTCTTCCATCTGTGTTCGTACTGTACATAACACATTATGTCATTTAATTCTTGCAGTTACTTGTTGTGCGCCTTATGTGTATGGTCGTTTAATGCTTGCAGTTACTTGTTGTGTGCCTTATGTGTATGTTCGTTTAATGCTTGCAGTTACTTGTTGTGCACCTTATGTCTTCTTGTTGTGATCACCGTGGTTGTGTCTTGTTAGTCGTCGAGTGGCAACGTAGAGTCAAGTGTGTCTGTTTCCTTTTTACACGCGTGCACACACCTTAAAAAAAATAAAAATTTGCACCTGTTATCAGAATTGTTGTCGTAACAAGGAGGATGTTACACAAGCAGTTGATGAGTTGGCACATACATGAGGTGTATAGTTGATGATGTTGATACATATTGATGAGTCATTGTTGATACATATTTTACACATCATTGATATATACTTGGGACATGGTCCAATTCACTTGTTTATCATACAGGATGATTACAGGTTGTTTGGCATAGGTTGGTGCATAGTTGATGCACTTGTTTATGTTGAAAGATTGATATTTGTTGAGGATTGTTGTCTCATTTCAATTGGTGCTAAGAATGTAAGATGAGTCTTGTATATAGATCTAATTCTCTTGTAGATTTGTACTCTATTCAGTTGTTGCTAAAAAAAACCCTGGATTGAGTCCATAATAAAAAGAAAAATTGTACATACATCTTGTGTTCTTTGTGTTCCTTATGGAGAGGATTTGTTGATGATATGTTTCTAATATATGTTTCTGATATTTATTCATATCTAACTGATTATAAATGACAACAATGAGCAATGAGAAAATGTTGAATGTTAACTAAGGGGTTTTTGTGTAAGAGGGAAGTTTTGGGAAAAACATCCCCACACTCATTCACCCCCCTCTCTAAGTGTGGTAGGTGTGTACAACAATTCTTATCAGAGAGAGACTTCACTACAAGCATTAACAAGATTGAAGGAGATCCATAGACACGCAAATGGATTATGAAATACCAATCCTTGATGAGGAAAACTATTCTACTTGGAGAATAGAGATGAGAGTGCATTTGAAGACAATAGGAGAAACTATTTGGAGGACAACCATTGGTGGATCAGTTCCATTGAATAACAAGTCAAATTTTGCAGCTCAAAGGGAAGGAAAGAAGAATGATGCATTGGCTCTCAATACCATTCTTAGTGGACTTTCAAGCCCTATCAAAGAAAGCATGGGACAATACAATTCCATCAAGTATCTATGGCTAAAACTAGAGGAGACATATAAAAAAAAATGAAGATGTTGAAGACCACTCCATCAAGATTATCAAAGGTAAAGAATCTCTAACTCTTGAGTGAATATGTGATGATTTTTCATGTGATAATGTTGGCAAGAAGGAAAATATTGAATATACATAAAATGATGGTAAAGAATCTCCAAAGACTCTTGATTGCATTGATTCAAAATGTGATGAGGTTGAATTTTTCTCAAGTGAAGAATATGATCTAACAAAAATTTGTGTAAAGTTTGATGATAGTTATCCCATGGAAAGAATAGAAGAAAATATATTAGAACTTTAAAAGAAAATTGAAGAGGGTTTATATAGATATAGAAGTGATCATTTTTATACACACTATAACTATCTTCCGGATAACACTAAAAATTTTCTTAGGAGGAGTCAAAGGTACATCTTGATGTTAAAGGAAATGCTCAAAGAGAGCAATAGGACTCAACTAGAAGAAAAGGAAGAAGAAATCACAAGACTAAAGAATGAAAAAGAAAATGTGAAGGTAGATGATAAGATTAAAAAAAGTTTTGAAACTATTGTCCATCTCAAGACCCAAATTGAAGAAGCCAAAAGAATAGAGGAATTATTGAAGAATCAAATAAATGAAAAGGAAGACTCATGTTGTAATCTAGAAGCTGAAATTTTATACCTTAGAAAGAAGGTAGAAAATTCAAACAAATTCTTGAATAGCTCACTAATATTGGATGAGATCTTAGAAAGTCAAAGATCACCATATGATAAATCATGTCTTGGATACAAAGGAGAAGATACACATGCTAAAGCAAGCACCTCAAAGAAGCATGAGACAAATCCATCAAAGAAGGAAGACAATGTTGCAAAGCAACCATCTACACAAGGAAAATAAAATTTCAAAAGAACAAAGAAAGGAAGACATCAAGAAGCTATTCTTGGGACATCAAAGAAAAGTTATGAAAGTATTTTTCATGGCCATTGTTATTCATGTAATGGATATGGTCACACAGCTTTTGAATGTATATCTTATGAAAGGAGATATAATGGAAGATTTTATAACACCATGAGGTGTTGGAGATGTGATCAAGTAGGACACATTGTTGTTCACTGTAACACTATGAGATGCTATAGTTGTAGTGGATTTGGCCACAAATACCATGAGTGTTGGAACACAAGAAGAAAGTCCATGATGAGAACTTCAAATAGCATGGATAGAAGAAGGAATGAAGTAAGGAAAGGAGACATATTTGAAAAGATGGATGTTCAGAGCTCAAGTTCTAAGGAGCAGTGACATCTACAAAAGTGGGTGAAGAAGACAAAGCAGCCAGAACGGAATGAAAGACTGAAGGGAAGCTCAAGTAAGTCATCTATTGAAGCATACATAGGTGACAATGGGATCATTCATGTACATACATAGGATGAACTTGTATAGGTAACATACCTACATGAGCTATTGTGCAACAGACTGCGTATATGTGGTAAAGGCTTGAGAAAAAGGATATGCACATGGATTGCATCTTGATGTGATGGTATAACACTTTGTTGCAGGGTTTGACATTGTTTGTTGTAGGTTCTGACACTATTTACTGCAGGTTTAAGTGTTCATATATTAGATTATGTAAAATAAAATCTTGATTGCATGACACTAACCCATGACTATGGATTGATGTTGATCTGTTGGTGTACATGACTGGTACACATTTGAGTTTCATTGATATATTCTATGATGTATTATTGGAAGCATATGTTGATATCATGGTGCATGCATCTTTCATGTGGATTGGGCTACATATTGGTACATATGGTTGGTGAGTTGATGAGGTGATCATGGTGTACATCATTGTTGATCTATAGTCGATGCATGATTGGTACTTTTCTAGTACATTGGAAGAGGCACCTACTAGCAGTTTGATTGTCACATGTTTTATGGAGGATTTCACATACATATATGGGATTCATCATTTTGTGGTATTGGTGGATGGTAATGTACATGTTTTGTACACTCATATATGACATATTCTTGATGATAATACACCATAGGTACTACTTGATTAACAAAACAATTACCATTTGTTTGAGATACCTGATTGTGGCACTTGGTTCATGATGGAGACATATAATGAGTGATATGATACATTGTTTGGCATGTTGGTAGATGCACATGGTTGGCATATTGGTAGATGCACATGTTTGCATGTTGATAAAGGCATATGATTGATACATTCCATGGATGATATCTTTTGGCACATTGCATGATGTTGATGTACATAGGTGTTGTGCATGATGAGCACACATTTTGTACAGGATGTACTTGGTTGATATTTTGCTAATGATTCTTTATGTCATTGTTGACATATCTTTTTCTTCATGATGCTTGGTATGGCATGAGTTTGATGCATGAATAGGTCCAAGCATCGTTATATGGTATCACAATGTTCATATTGCAGAAAAGATAGGGGAGACATACCCATAAGAGGAGTCATTCTTCTTCCCATGATTATAGGAGGAGATATTTATCAAATGCATACCTAAAAAAAGAGCTCTATACTTGAATAAAGATAATAAGATCATAATTTCAGGGGGAGCAATGGTCACAAGGGGAGTATGTTTGATGCATCTTCAGCATTACTTCAAAGTGATATCCCTTGTGCAAAAGGGGAGAGTTTATTTAGAGGAAGATCAAAGGCATTCAAACAGGGGGAGCAGCCCCAAGGAGAGTTCAAGCAAGGGGAGTATCCCTAAGATGAGACTGGCCCTTTTCCATTGATGTCAAAGGGGGAGAGTTAATCACATTTATGTGATTGATATTTATTGATTGGGAGAGATAGTAACATTGACTATTGATGTATAGCATGCCTTATCTACATGTTGACATCAATAATTGGTAATTGGTGTTGATATCAATGTTGGTATTTACATCAATGCCAAAGGGGGAAATTGTTGGATCATGTTTTCATTGATGCCAATGGTTTGATTGATTGATGTCATTGATTGATGTCAAGTGACTGATTGATGTCAAAGGATTGATTGATTGATGATTGATGTAATATACTATGTATTTTCCTTGATGAGAAAGCATAGATGAAGATGGATCATTGTGGTTTCATTGGTATATGATGGATTGCTGGAAAAATGTATAGATGACTCATTATTTTCTTATCATGATTGATAAGGTGCACAAATGGATGAAATCCAAAGTGGTCCCCTTATGGTGAAATCCCTCATGGGAAGACGCTTTGCGGATTGAGTTATCCTAGAAGAATGGTTGGAGGACCCTTTCTCTCATTATTTTCTTATCATGATTGATAAGGTGCACAAATGGATGAAATCCAAAGTGGCCCCCTTATGGTGAAATCTCTCACAAGAAGATGCTTTACGGATTGAGTTATCCTAGAAGAATGGTTGGAGGACCCATGCTTGTATGTGAAATAATGAGATGAAGATCAAGGAAATTGTTACTGAAACCATCCTAGATGAATAGTGTTTTTCATGCCATTTTAGGTGGTATGTGGAATGTCACATAACTCCTCATGGTTTGATATTTATGGCCTTACGATGATGAAGGACCCCCACATGAAGGCTTGGAGCCCCCAAGGTCAAAGAAGTGAAAGTGAACTAAAAGAAGAAATCATTATTTAAATGATAAAGTAAAGTGACAAAGTCAAGCTGGATTATTTAAATAATAAAGAGAAGTGACAAAATCAAGGAATGATAAAGTAAGGTGACAAAATCAAGAGGGAATATTTAAATGATAAAGTATTGGAGAACCTTCTATTTTTGGAAAGTGGGTAACCCTAAAAATAAGGAAAATAGGTTAAGTGACCTAGAGATCGGTTAAGTGACCTAAAAGAAGAAATCATTATTTAAATGATAAAGTAAGGTGACAAAGTCAAGGTGGATTATTTAAATAATAAAAAGAAGTGAAATTTGTTTTCAAGAAATGGTAAAGTAAGATGAGAAAATCAAGAAGGAATATTTAAACGATAAAATATTGGAGAAATTTCTATTTATGGAAAGTGGTTAAACCTAAAATAAGGAAAATAGGTTAAGTGACCTAGAAACGGGTTAAGTGACCTAGATTATGAAATTATAAATAAGATAGCAATGGTCTCTTGTAAATCATCCTTTTTGTGGGTCAATGGAGAGCTTCTTGTGAGAATATCTTTTAGAGTATTGATGGAGAGCTTCTTGTGAGAGCTTATTGATCATTTTTGGTGTGGAACACTTGAAAATATTGAATATATATAGGTGACTGAGGTAACCGAGGATATCTAAGAAAAATTTCAGAAGGAAGGTGAAGAAAAGAGGGCCAGAATTGAAGGGAGGATAAATTCTTTTCATGATGCTTTCTAAGGTATGTTATTTACAGGTCATCTCACCATTTTCACTATAAATTTGTTTATATAATGATTCAGATTGTGGTATTGATATTCCATTGAGAAAACATAACCAAGTATATGTGGTAAAAAATTCATGTTGTGGGTCGTTGTATTTTGGGAGTTACACTCTGTGGAAAATAGGGTTTGTGGCTAGTCCTGAAACTAGTCAAAAACTGGTGTTTTGGGTAAAAACGTCATAAATTCTTCATAACAGATCCAAATTCAGTGATATGAAATTTTTTGGTTAGGGTATAGAATATATTATGTTTTGTAACAGTTTCGCATCAATTAAATGAATATTTTTTCCAGGCCATGCTCTACAATGTCGCTCTCTAGAATAAGCTAGAATTCAGCAAGGTATGCCATTTTTGTTATAACGCCTTTTATGAGAGGTTCCAAGTAGTTCCACTTGGAAGAATTACACAAAACACACTGAAGAATATTGTGTATCAGCTTCATATATTTATTCATTATAGGTACAAAGTTATGAATATTTCAAGTTGGGGTTGTTGACTAATCCATAACTAGTCATTGTTGAGACAAATAGTTGATGAGTTGGCACATACATGAGGTGTATAGTTGATGGTGTTGGTAAATATTGATGATTCATTGTTGATTTGTATTTGAAACATGATTGGTATATACTTGGTACATGGTCAGATGCACTTGTTTATGGTACAGGTTGATTAAGGTTGTTTGGCACAAGTTGGTGCATGGTTGATGCACTTGTTTATGTTGACAGATTGATATATGTCGAGGATTGTTTCCTCATCTTAGTTGGTGATGAGAATGTAAGATGAGTCTTGCATATAGAGTCGGTGCTCTTGTAGAGTTATACTCTATTCAGTTGTTGTTTAAAAAACCCCAGATTGAAGTCCATAATGAAAAGAAAAATTGTACATACATCTTTTGTTCTTTGTGTTCCTTGTGGAGATGATTTGTTGATGATATATTGCTGATATGTATTCACATCTAACTGATTATAAATGAAAGAAATGAGTAATGAGAAAATGTTGAATGCTAACTAAGGATTTTTTGTGTAAGAGGGAAGTTTTGGGAAAAAGATGCCCACATTGATTCACCTGCCCCCTCTAAGTATGGTAGGTGTGTCCAACACAAAGAGTACTTCAGTATATGTTTTCCATATTGGTTCATGTGTGGTTTCATAGGCATCCAAGAATCATCCCATTTTGATGATTTCATCAACCGAAGTTGAGTATGTAGTAGCCACAAAAAAAACTTATCCATTGGAAAAAGATGTGGTTTAGTTACATAGACAAAATTTAGGTGGAATTTAACATAGAAATTAAGGGGGAGTGTTAGAATATAATTACAAGCATAGCTATTTTTCGAAAGTGTTAATTTTAGACATATCCAATTATAACCTCATATGAGAAATTGTCTACTCTTCTAACCTTATCACAATGGGCGAACATATACAAACTCTGCCCCACTTTGGATTTGACCCTGTGAACTGTTACGTGTTCTAAGCATTACGATCATTGAAGCTATACTATTAAAATTTGAAGGACATGGGATTGAGATTTGATCCACTTATGTATGGAGGGGTCAGATACCATTTAATATAATATGGTTGAGTGCAAGCACACTTCGACCACTAGCTCAAGGTGTTCCCATGGCTCCAAGTAACACCATCATGGGAATTGGACCTTGCCCAATGGTGAAAATCTCATGGCTTTCTACCATTAGATCCAACCCCTTTGGGTTAAGTTGTCATATTGTTTTAGTGTAGAGAGTGAATGTCTTCATGTATTTTTTTCTTTTCTCAATATATAGAAGTGGAAATATAAGAAGTCAATTCGAGTTCAAGAATTTCTGCTTTAAGTTCAGAAAAAAACAGTTCACCACCTAGTTATATGTAGGAGTTATATAAATTTATTATATACCTAAAATATTAAACTATTAGATTTCTCTCATTAAATATGTTTGAATTCTTGTTGCTCTAAAAGCTTAAGAACATCTTTTCTCTTACCCATTTTTGACCTCTTGGCTTTTCGTGTTCTCGTTTATTTGGTGGAATCATTTTCTTTCTCTCAGCCATAGATGGTAATGAATAATGCAAAAGCTAATGCTCTTCAATTCAATTCTTAGTATGGCACTCCAATAGTTATATGGCCATGATTTTCCATTTCTAAATAAAAATTAACAAAATATGTTGAATCTCAATATAGTACTCAAATAATTATATGGCTATGACTTTATGCAATTTTTAAATAAAAATTAACAACTTAAATTATTAAAAGGATGTGGAAAGCACCCAAAACAATTCATACAAAACATTTCAATTATATACTTGTCGTGTCTTATAATGAAAATATAAAACACATAATATATTTATTTGTTAAGCTTCCCTCGTTAGCCTTAGATTCATTTTCTCCTCTCCTTATCAGCAACACTCCTTACTATTTTCATTTTCTCCTCTTTCGTATCAACAACATTGTTCACTATTCTTCTTTGGTACTGGGAATTCCTTTTCACCAAAAATGCTTAACGCATAATTTCCTGTATAGTTTCATTAAAAAATATAGAGTTACAATATATAAAACTCTAAAAGTATTGAATTCCAACAGTAAAAAAATATTAATAGAAAGAATTTTCCATTATATCTGTTCCCTAAATCCCACTCATAAGTCACTTGTCTAATCACTTTTGTTAAATGAGTATGTTTCTCTGTGCATGAAATATAACATGTTAACTAAAGTAAAGATGTGATGTTACTTTATCAAACAAATAACCTGAAGGCGATGTTTTTCTCACTGAAATTTAACTTTTTTGATGCAACTGTACATATCTGATCAAAGGGACAGAGTTTTGCATGACCGTGTCAACTCACTCCAAAATTTGTTTTCACATCAAGGAAATTATCTAATATCTTCTAAACTCTTTACAATACGAAGTAAATGAATAATACTCGATCATATGACCATGGTGAACATACGTGAGATATCAAATCAAATTTATCTCTGCAGATTCTTGCATCTGATCCCAACAAAATCATTCTCACAATAAGCTCATCTTGCCCATCCATTGGCTCTCTTGAAGTTTTCCAGCCTCAATCTCGATTGAACTTCAATTCCTCGAGATTCGAACTTCCCTTCCTCGAGATTCTTTACTAGAAGGATACTTGCTTTGAAAAACGTCCCCAACTAGTGCCATCTACATCTTATTGACGCGCAAAATAATTTATTGATTTGATATCAGAAAGAAATTAGAGGTTGGGCCATGTTTTCTTAAATCAACTGACCATGAATCCATGGGTGGGAAACATATTTGAACTACCTCAGGGCTTAATTTTACAAGTGGAAAATGAGGAATTTGGCCACTAGCAGCCCTTGAAAATCAGTGATTTGTAAATCTGTGAAAATTACCAAAGGGTAAAAAAGACCTAGGTACAAGATGTTTTCTCATATACATAATATGGGAGGAGGTAGGATGCTTCTTAGTATGTTGGAGAAAGGATATCACTTGTTGTTATGAGCACTGTTTAGAGTGTGAGGCAAGGGAGATTTATGATCTGAAAGAGGATTATAGCGAAAGAGGAGCATTGGAGTTCGCACTTATGGATTCATGGCCAAGCTAGGGGGTGAATGGAGAAAGTAGTTTGGTTGTTTTGTTTTATAGTTGGGTGAAACTTGGCTATTCCATTTTTTTTCCTGGTACTTTATTCACATATGTACATCTACTCATTTCCTTGTTGAATTGTTTTGTTGATTAATAGCTAGTAGAATGAAATAATTTGTAGAATAAGTGTGAATTTTAGTTGTTAATGAAGTTGATTTATGTAAAAATACATGTACATAGGTTATGCATTCAAGCTAAATAAAATAGAATTATTGTTGTGTTAGTTATAACATTTACCAGGTATGTAAATATATACATATAGGTATTCAACTTAAGGAATATTGGATTGTTGGAAATGCTAAATGAAATTGTGGAAGTGAATACAAGATATAAATATATGTATATATATTGTTGGATGTTTAAATACGCAGAGTTGTATAAACATATAATGTACTCATACATAGAAAATTTTTATAGACTTTTGGAATCACATGAGATTTCGAGTAATTTTTATTTATCAATCTATATCAAAAGCATAAAGAATTATAGTCCTTTCTACATTACAAAAAAACCCTTAAGTAAAAATTCAGGGATATATAAAACATGCTACATATTATAGAGGTTGTTCACCACTTACAGATTTTTAACATTCTACATAACACATGCTATCATAATTGTTAAATAGTGGAATCATATTCAATGTAGGTTTTATTCCATGTTAAAATCTATTTATCCCATTAAGGAATTAAAAATACAAGTAACTAGTTATCTACAGAAACCTGGTGAAAAACTTTCACGATAATACTATCCTAGGGTGGAATCGTGTACCACTATAAACAAAACCTGGGAGGTTAATTTTAACGTTGACAGTTGGAACTAGAATACCTTTTGATTGAGGTGATCTCGTAAATCCATGTCCTCAGAAAAATTAAGTCCTACAAGGGGAAAATCAAGAAAATGAGTAAACAGGGTTATGAAATAAATCTACGAAATTAAATATTGAAAATAAAGATGTAATGTACTCCAAATTTGCATATATATATATATATATATATATATATATATATATTTTTGTTTTTGTTTTTCTGAGGAACATTAATCTTCAACTTATTCTAGGAGACTTGTATATAAGAGAAATAGGTATTTATCATCATTGTTAATTGTTAATTTCTGCAAGATTTTTATGTTTTGGCTATTGAACGATGAACAATCACATTACGAACATTTCTATTCCAACTTAACTCTTACTGCACATAACTCCTATACGAATAATATTTACATTTTAACCTCCATCCCTTTTTAACCCTTCAATCCTACTATTAATCTAATACTTATATATCTATGTTTTATTAGACTTAGGAAAAACAAAAATTCTATACTCTTCCCTAAGGTTGCCATGCTTACGCACAAGGGAAACCTCACTTGACTTTTCGAAATACAAATCATATACCATAGATTGTATTCACTTTACAAAGGGGTCGGGAGTGTGCACCTTTAGTAAGAAAAATGTCTCAACTTAACATAAGGTATTTGACATTTCTTCACATGGACAAATAGATCGAATGATTCACCTGTGTTTATTGGTTGTGTATTGATCTTCCGGTTAGTATTAACATGAAGGTTTGATACAAGTGTAACCCTAACAAATCGTTTAACCCTTACTTAATTGAACAATAACAGTTAGAGTTTGATTGTCCAGTTTGTCTTATCATGAAGGGATTGTCCTCTACTTCTCACCTCTTAATGTGAAAGGAACGCTTCCTATCAGACATGAATTAAACCTCTAATTCGACCATTAATGGAGACCCTGTGAGTGTGAAACTCAATGGTTATCACTTCTCCCCTCGTCCAATATGATTGCGCCATCTCTGCCCCATCACATGGCTAGAGCTAGCCTTCGTACCATCAACATTTACTCTACATAGTAAGGGTTCCTCAGGGATTGATGAGTTTCTTTTGTCATTTGTGAAAATTTTCTGAATTAGCTCTGTGTTTTTCTCAGTGAGGGAGATCGGTGACTTGAAGGATTTTTACCGAGTGGAAGGAGGAGTCTCTACCCGACTGCCCTGGTAAGTTCACGATGATCCTGTAATATAATAGTTGGATGGAACCCTTAGGGTTTCATTACAGTGGAAGAAACTGTTTGTACTGTAATTCTTATTATGCCTTTTAGTGAAAGTTTTCCCCATTATCGTTATTCTCCTCATAACTCCCTGGACTATTCTCGCTCTTGGGTAAGTAGACTTTACTGTTTTTTTATTCCAAATCCTTTTGGAACCTTCTCGGTACTCCTCCCTTTTTTGTTCCAATTTTCACAATCTCACACAGAAATTTTAGTAGGGGTTAACATGCTTGCATTTACTTATGGGGTTTTTCATTGTCCCTCCATTCTGTTTTATGGGTAACCCTTACCTTTATGTTTCGTTACCTTGTATTGAGCCTCTGTGAGACAACACGCAAGTTCTAGTCCAGAAGTTAATCAGGTAGGGTAGAACCCATGCTGTGTGTTACATGTTATATAGTGTTTTGTTTGGGATTCCATCATTCGGTAGATTCTAACAGGCCACTAGATGAATCTTACGACTGTAATGTTTTTCTTTTTAGGATTTTTTGTATTTCCATTTAGCATATAATATAATTTGGGTATTCTGTGTCTCGAACAATTTGTTAGGGAATACCCTGCGACCTACAAGTATTTGAGTCTATGATAAATTCTTGGGTTAAAGTGTTTCATATTGTTATTATCGTGGTATGTGTGTGGTAAACACCATTCAAAGCCTGGTAAATTCGGAAAGAATGTTAACTCTGTATTTAAACTTTGATTAAATGCATCCTCTTCGGCATAGATAGTCGGTTCATATTAGATTTTGATGACATCATTAGCTTATATCATTTCACTATATGTGTAAAGTTTGAGTAATTCATTCGGCCTACTCACACTATGCGACCCATGGAGTTCAGATTTTCAATGTTAATGTTATTTGTTTATTTCATTCCTTGAAGAGTTTGATTTATACGTTTTGGTAACCAATTCTAATTATGGGACCCTATTGTTGCAAGGGAACCCGTCAAGAAGTTCTTGGACCACCCTCCCCTTCGGCCTAGGACATCTTCTCAACCAAAACATGATAGGGAAAAGACATCGGGTCTCCAAGTCACAAGTTAAGTGAAACTCTGTATAAACGTTTCCTATCATTAGTCATTCTATTGAAAGCTACACCCATCTTACTTCTATTGAATAATACTAATATTGATTTGTGTTCCCCTGCAGGGACTTCAACCATGTACACCCTCGGATGCAGGCCCCTGCCATACACACAAAAGGTATTTGGGTTTCATTTAACTGCTCTTAAAGGAGTGCCCTAGGTTTCTAAGGATTGATACGATTCTAAATCTAGAATGCTATCATTGTGGGTGAAAATGTTCATTCATAATGATAGCCTATTCTTTAACTCTGTATATCCAATTTTAATGAAAGGGCATACAGATCAAAACCTTATTACTATGTAAAATAAATGAATGGTATATATTGAACATGGTTGTAGCAATATTCAAGTTGTATAGTCAGTTTTTAGATTGAAATACGAATAGTCCCTTCTTTCAGAACAATAAATCTGTTATATAAATATTTTTGGAATGAATAGAAACACGTATGTGTGAACAGTAATTCTGTATTGAGTCTTTCGGGTTTTACTTTGGATCCTATAGAGAAATTCAAATGATTTCTTGTTTAATCCAATATCTTTTCCTTTTTCGATTATTATTGCAGTAGGTTTATGCATATCGATAATATATGATTCTAGGATGTATACTCTTCACTTTAATTAATTTATATCATTTTATTTTAGAGTTTCATATGCGATATGCTAGCCTATTCATTTTCCATTATATTATGTTCCTTTCGAGGTCTTAATTTGTGACTAGACAAACTATTTTCTATCCATCATTTCATTTCCATAAATTCATCTATGACTAGTTAGGTTGTTTGCTTCTTAGTATTTCATTTTCTAGAAATGTGTTTATTACTAGTTAGTCTATTCCCTTGCTATCATTCATTTCCATAAATGTATTTATGACTAGTTAGACTATTTTTCTTCCATTAAATTTTTAGCACCTGTTGGATATGCATACACTGGCATTTAGAATGAATCATGCAGTTTTGTATAGTTATTTATACACATACATACACACACACACACACACACACACACACACACACACACACACATATATATATATA
>ML778901.1:2023299-2048001 GCA_009831015.1 Picea engelmannii | reverse complement strand
AATTAAGGGATGACCCTATAGACATTTTTTATCTTAGATTTACTTCCAGAATAGTATTCACACAATCCAAAGTTTACTTGCAAAAAACATTATAACCAGATGTATACGCTTCACCTACCTGGTAGTGATTTCTAGCATAGTATAATGAGATAGTATTGTATTTAACACAACTATAATTCCTAATACATTTCCATAATTTGATTTCATTCTAGCCAAGATACTTAGAAAGGTTTCCTGACAATATTTACACTTAAACTAAAATGGTTTATCCTACATTTCACTTCATTCCTTCAAAATTTAATAAAACAGAGTACTTCTTTCATATTTAAATAGACGAAATCCTATCAGCCAATAATTCCAAATAACATTTGAATAGAGAAGGATTTTATAGACATATATGAACAATTGTCGAACAAAAAATGGAACATCCAAGTTCCTCCCAAACTTAGATCAGAACAACCAATTCACTTTTCCCGTTCACCCCCTAGCCTGACCATGAATCCAATAGGGAGAAGTTAGAACTCCTCCTTAGCAAAATTCCTTCAATTGTTGTAAGTTCTCCTTGCCTCACACTCAAAAAGTAGTTTTCATAACAACAAGAGATCATTCATTTTTCCCCAACATATTATGCAACGTCCTTCCTCCTCCCATTTGCTAAATATCCAAAAGCAATTGTGCCTAGGTCTTTTTCCCCTTGGGAATTTCACAGCTTTCCAAATCCCTGATTTTTAGGGGCTACCAATGGCCAAATTCCTAATTTTCCACTTGTCATATTCATCCCTGAGGTAGTTCCAACATGTTTCCCTCTCATGGAGTCATGGTCATCTAATTTTAACCCAGTGGTTCCATTTTTCCATCAGCAATAAATATAAAATATTTTGTTTCATATAAGTGTTATAGTCAAATAGTTAGTTGGGTCAAATCATATCTCTTCCCAATATTCATAATCATCAATTACAATTAACTAAATTTGAAATTCGAAATTTCCATAAATCAAAATAATTTTTCAATTTCGAATTTACTAAAAATGGAAATAATTTTCCTAAGCAATTTCAGATTTTAAAAATAATTTATTTTAGGGATGTTACATCCTTTCCCCCTTCAATAAAACATTGTCCTTAGTGCTCATTCCTTTCTTCGAACATGATTGGATGAGATTTATGCAAATCTCCCTCCAACTCCCAAGTGGCCTCCTCACGACTAAAGTGCTTCCATTACACTGTTTCCTAGGCGACAACACTGTTTCAAAGTGCTATTTCTCTCCTATCTAGAAGCTGTAGAGGTTTTTCTTGGAACTCACCATCTGGTTCCAATTGCACTAAGTTCCAATCGATCATATAAGTCAGGTCATGAACATAGTTCTTTAACAAAAAAACATGAAATATATTATGGATTTTTAGATTAGCAGGAAGTGCAAGTTTGTACGTTACAGGTCCAATTCGAGCTAAGATATCAAAGGGCCACAAAACTTGGGTGACAACTTGGCACAAATACCTAGATTTAGTGAACTTTTTTGAGATTTGACTTTTAAATAGACATGGTCTCCCACTTGAAATTCCAGGTGTCTTCTTTCCCGGTGCACGTAACTTTTCTGTTTGTCCTTCTCCTCTTTTAAGTTTTGTTGTACTTTTCTTACCGTTCTCTCCATTTCCCGGAGCATCTCTGGTCCCACCATGAGTCTTTCAAATAGGTTATCCCAGCTAATTGGAGTCGTACATTTTCTATCGTATAGTACTTCTAAAGGGCTCATCTTAGCCGAAGTTTAGTAGCCATTGTTGTATGAAAATTCCTCCAAGTGTAGGTAGTCTTCCCACTTGCTTGGTTTTGTTCTTATGTACATGCGTAAAATATCTTTTATGATTTGGTTTGTTCGTTCAGTCTGACCATATTTTTGTGGATGATAACTTGTGCTGAAATTCAAGTTAGTATTTAACCCTGTAAACAATTTTTTTCAAAAAGATGTCAATTTTACATCTCTATCCGAAATCACCATTTTAGGAATACCATGCAGTCTAAAAATTTATTTCATGAATATTTCAACGATGTTAATAGATTTAAAGGTAGACTTTACAGGAATAAAGTGTGCATACTTACTAACCCTATCGATTACGACCATAATTGAATCATTATGTTTTGAGTTCTAGCCAAACCTGTAATAAAGTCCACTGCTATAGTCTCCCATTTCCATTTCGGCACAGGTAAGGGCTGTAACAGGCCGATTGGATGCTGGTGTTCAACTTTTACCTATTGACAATATTGACACTTAGCTAATTATTCTGTTGTTTCTCCCTTCATATTAGGCCAGTAAAATAATTTCCTTAATGTTGTTACGATCTTTTAGTATATCGGGTGACCAGAATATGGTTTCTTTTGTACTTGATCCAAAATCGTTAACTTTAATTCCACCAAAACTGGTATGTACATTTTGTTTTTGAATTGTAGTAGACCTTCTATGTCCAAACTCAGATCTGTTTTGTCTGAATTTTCGGCATTATCTCGTAATTTTTCCACTGTTCTAGTGTAATTTTTGCCATTATTCCCTGCAACCTTTATCCTCTTCTCAGGATCACTTTCTTCCCTACTAATATTTATTTCAAACAACCCATGAACTCTTTTTCTTAAGGCATCAACCACCTTGTTTTCTTTACCCTTGATATGGCTTTCCTCAAAGTCAAATTCGCTCAAGAAGGCCATCCATCTTGCTTCCCTTGCATTAAGGTCTGGTTGACTAAATAAAGATTTCACACTATTGTTATCCGTCAATAACATAAAAAAAAATTCCATTATATAGTGCCGCCACATATTTAAGGCATGTGTTACAATTGCCAGCTCTAAGTCATAAATGACGTAGTTTCATCCGTGTTCCTTTAGTTTTCATGAATCATAACAAATCACGTGCCCTTCTTGAGTTATGACACCACCTAGTCCTTCTTTACTCACATCCAAACAGACCGTGAAGTCTTTGTCTGGATCTGCTGCCTTTAAAATTGGTGCGATCGTTAATAAATCCTTTAACTTATTAAAACTGTCCTAACATTTATGTGACCAGTTAAACTTATTTCCCTTCTTTTGTAATGATGTGATAGGGTATGCAATCTTGGAAAACCCCTCTATAAATTTGCGATAATATCCGGTGATTCCCATGAATGACCGGATTTCTACTACATCCTTTGGAATTGGCCATTCCATGATGGCTCTTATTTTATCGGGACTGGCGACAATACCTTCCTCAGATATTACATGCCCTAGGTACTGTATTTTCTTATGATAAAAGTCGCATTTATCGAACTTGGCATATAGTTTGTGATTTCTCAAAGTTTGTAGAACTATCCTTAGGTGTTCTTTATGTTCTTCTTCTGTTTTAGAATACACTAGGATATCGTCAATAAATACCAAAAAAAACTTGTCCAAGTATTGACTGAAAATATTGTTCCTTAAACACATGAATGCCCATATCTCGTTCGGAATGTTGTTTTACTTATGTCCTCATCTTTTATCCTAACCTGGTGATAACTAGATCATAAATTCAATTTAGAAAAAATCTTTGCCTCACCTACTTGATCGAATAGATCATTTATCGTAGGTAAGGGGTACTTGCTATTAATAGTCATTTTGTTTAATTGTTTGTAATCAATGTATAATCTCATAGTTTCGTCTTTATTTTTCACAAAGAGTATTGGTTCTCCCCATGGTGAGACACTTGGTGTGGTATATTCTTTGTCCAATAATTCCTGTAATTGAATTTTTAATTTTGTTAAATCTGGTAAATGCATTTGGTAGGGTTCTTTAGATATAGGGGTTGAACTAGGTAGTAGGTCAATAGAAAAGTCTATCTCCCTCTGTAGGGTTAATTCAAGTATCTCATCAATAAACACATCTCTGAAATCATGCAAGATGACAAAATCCTCCAAGATGGGTTTATTTTCTTTTTCTAACAGGTTTTTTACTTGGATGGCATAAATATGACTACCCTTTTTCATGCATTTCTTAAATTTCATTGTTAAAATCTATCTAACTGAGATTGGTTTTTGTATACCTTGAATTGTCCCAACAGTGTCATTTTCATATTTATACTTGAGTTATTTTTCATAATAATATAACAGTACTTTATGCCTTTCTAACCAATCCATTCCAATAATTACGTCATAAGACCCCAACGGTAGAATGTTCAGATTTTTCTTTATGTTTTGACCACCTAAACTGAACTCATAATTAGAAATAAAGTCGACTACTTTTATTTTTGTTCATGTTGCTAGTTGTACCAGCCAAGATTTTGCATGTCTTTTTTTCTTAAGTTTATTTGAATCCACTATACGAGGAGTGATATAACTCAACGTAGCTCTAGGATCAATTAAAACAGAAATATGAGTATCATTAATTTTACCTTCAATTTCCACCATAGAGGACTGGTGGTGAGTTTGCCAGCCATCCATGACTACATTGATCCAATGTCAGCTTCTTCCTACATCCCCTACTATAGAGGCTTGTTCTAGATTGTGAACTGTAGTTTTGGTTGCTGAAGTAAAATGTGGATGGTTCCTAGTTAGGTGAGGTTCTCCACATTCCCATCATTTTAACGGTTCACGGGGGTTGTCCCCTAACTTCTTTGTTCCCAGACTTACTGGTTTATCGCCTCCTTGGGTATTCTAATTGTTAGAGTGAAAATATTTCCTTGGAAAACTCTTTGCTACGTTCCAATAAGACGTTGAATGATATCCCTTCTTCCGCTGGTTAATTTGGTCTTGTTTCTTGTCTTTCCAAACCTTTGGAAATTCTGACCATTGTTTGTATTGGTTGTAACACATTTGGTCTTTCCTGAAAACTTTGCTCAAGGACTTGGGATTATCAAATTCAATTATGTCCTTAGATGACTATGGTAGACAACTTAGGAACCATTGGATTTTCACTTTCACCTCTCGGATATAAGGCACAAACCTTAGTAATTCCAGGAATTTTTTTATCAGATCTTCCATAACCATTTGACTTAGTCGTAGTTCATAAAATTATTTGGTTTTTATTTCATAGTAAATTTCAGATAGGTACTATTGCTTAAAGTATTTCTTAAAATCCGACCATTGCATATTTTTTTCCTTTAGGCCCTTAGCCAACTTCAGTTCTTTCCACCATATACTAGATTTTCCTTTCAGATTATAGATGGACATTCTGACCTTCATATTTTTGGAATAGTTGTATATCTGGAAATACTTCTTGATGTCTAATAACCATGCTTCAGCTTCCTCCCATGTTATGGATTCCCTGCCAAAGGTAAATGGTTAGATTTTCTTAAGCTCTCCCTCAAGGTGATCTACTTGTTTCCTTTTTCTTCTTGTTTTTGTTTTATCTTCAGTTGAAGGTGTACCTTCAGACGAGCTGTCCCCTTTTTCTTCTTCAAGAATAGAATTCTTGGAGGCCCTTTTATTAACCTCTTCTTCTTGGTTATCATCTTTTGGGATTTTTTTTTTCACTATACTTTGCAGCAAGACTTCATTTATTTCTTGATGTTCTTGATGTGCCTTTCTTAGTTTCTCATTGTCTACTTTGAAAACTTGCAACTCAACAATGAGATTTCTCATAATTTCTAGAACTTCGGTAGGTGAAATTTTGTTATTGCTTTGCCTCTGATATTCAGGAGGCCTTTGTTCAGGATTCTCCTCGAGTTTGATTTATGCTTCATCCTTGGCTGCCATGATTACAACAGAATAAATTGTTTTTATGTTTGTAACAGTAATTGTTTTGTTAGTTTTACATAAATAGGAAAATATATGCTAAGTAAATACTTTGGCCCTACTCAAGGTCCAAGTGTTGTAACCTTTGCTCTAATACCATATGTAATGTACCCCAAATTTTCCAAAAAAAAAGTAAATTATGAGGAACATTAATCTTCAATTTATTCTAGGAGACTTGTAGATAAGAGATGTAGGTATTTATCATGATTGTTAATTGCTAATTTCTACGAGATTCTTATGTTTTGGCTATCAAATGATGAACAATTACATTACAAACATTTATATTCCAAATTAAGTATTACTGCACATAACTCCTATACGAATAATCTCTACATTTTAACCTCCATCCCTTTTTAACCCTTCAATCCTACTATTAATCTAATACTTATATATCTATGTTGTATTAGACATAGGAAAAACACAAATTCTATACTCTTCCTTAAGGTTTCCATGCTTATGCACAAGCGAAACCTCACTTGAATTTTAGAAATATGAATCATATACCATAGATTGTATTCACTTTACAAAGGGGTCGGGAGTGTGCACCCTTAGTAAAAAAAAAATCTCCGCTTAACATAAGGTATTTGACGTTTCTTCACATGGACAAATAGATCAAATGATTCACCTGTGTTTATTGGTTCTGTATTTATATTTCAGTTAGTATTAACATGAGGGTTTTATACAAGTGTAACCCTAACAAATCGTTTAACCCTTCCTTAACTGAATGATAGCAGTTAGAGTTTGATCATCTAGTTTGTCGTATCATGAAGGGACTATCCTCTACTTCACACCTCTTAATGTGAAAGGAAGGATTCTTGTTAGACATGAATTAAACCTCTGAGCCAACCATTAATGGAGACCGTGTGAGTGTGAAACCCGATGGTTATTACTTGTCCCCTCATCAAACATGATTATGCCATCTCTTCCCCATCAAATGGCCAGAGCCATCCTTTTCACCATCAACATTTACTATGCATAGTAAGGGTTCTTCAGGGATAGATGATTTTCTTTTGTGATTTGTGAAGTTTTTCTGAATTAGCTCTACATTTTTTATAGTGAGGGAAATCAGTGACTTGGAGGAATTTTACCCGATGGAAGCAGCATCTCTACCTGACCGCCCTGGTAAGTTCACGATGCTCCTATAATCTAATAGTTGGATGGAACCCTCGAGGTTTCATTACAGTGGAAGAAACCCTTTGTACTAAAATTTTGATTATGCCTTTTAGTGAAAGTTTTCCCCATTATCGTTATTCTCCTTGTAACTCCCTAGACTATTCTCACTCTTGGGTAAGTAGAATTTACTATTGTTTTATTCCAAATCCTTTCAGAACCTTCTCGGTATTCCTCCCTTTTTTCTGGTTTCCACAATCTCGCACATGAATTTTAGTAGGGGTTAACATGATTTCATTTACTTATGGGGTTTTTCATTGTCCCTATATTCTCTTTTATGGGTTACCCTTACATTTATGTGTTGTTACCTGGTATTGAGCCTCTGTGAGACAAGGAAAAAGTTCTAGTCCAGAAGTTAATCGGGTAGGGTAGAACCCACATTGTGTATTACATGTTATATAGTGTTTTGTTTGGGAGTCTATCGTTTGGTAGATTCTAACAGGCCACTAGCTGACTCTTATGACTATAATGTTTTTATTTTTAGGAATTTTTTTATTTTCATTTAGTGTATAATATAATGTGGGTATTTTGTGTCCCAAACAATTTGTTAAGGAATACACTGCAACATACAAATATTTGAGTCTATGATAAATTCTTGGGTTAAGGTGTTTCATATTATTATTATCGTGGTCTATGTGTGGTAAACACCATTCAAATCCTAGTAAATTCAGAAAGGATGTTAACTTTGTATTTAAACTTTGATTAAAAGAATCCTCTTCAGCATAGACAATCGGTTCATGTTAGATTTTGATGACATATTTAGCTTATAGAATTTCAATCTGTGTGTAAAGTTTGAGTAATGCATTTGGCCTGCTCGCACTGTGTGACCCATGCAATTCTGATTTTCAATGTTAATGTTATTTGTTTATTTCATTTCTTGAAGAGTTTGATTTATACGTTTTGGTAGCCAATTCTAATAATGGGACCCTGTTGTTGCGACGGTACCCATCAGGAATTTCTTGGACCACCCTCCCCTTTGGCCTTGGACGTCTTCTCATCCAAAGAATGACAAGGAAAAGACACCAGGTCTCCAAGTCGCAAGTTAAGTGCAACTCTATATAAACTTTTCTCGTCATTAATCATTCTATTGGAAGTTACACTCGTTTTACTTCTGTTGAAGAATACTAATATTGATTTGTGTTCCCTTACAAGGAATTCGACCATGCACACTCTGAGATGCAAGTCCATACCATATGCACAAAAGGTATTCCGATTTCATTTCTCCGCTCTTAAAGGAGTTCCCTCGGTTTATAAGGGTTGATATGATTCTAAAAATAGAATGCTATCATTGTGGGTGAAAATGTTCATTTATAACGATAGCCTATTCTTTAACTCTATATATCCAATTTTAACGAAAGGGAATATGGATCAAAACCATATTACTCTATAAAATAAATGAATGGTATATATTGAACATGGTTGTAGCATTATTCAAGTGGTATAGTCAGTTTTTAGATGGAAATACGGAGAGTCCCTTCTTTCAGAACAATAGATCTGTTATATAAATATTAATGCAATGAATAGTAACATGTATGTGTGAGCAGTAATTTTGTCTTGACTCTTTCTGGTTTTACTTTGGATCCTATAGAGAAATTCGAATGATTTGTTGTTTAATCCTATAGCTTTGCCTTTTTCAATTATTACTACAGTAGGTCTATGCATATCGAGAATATATGATTCCAGGGTGTATACTCTTCACTTCAATTAATTTACTACTGTATCATTTTATTTCAAAGTTTCGTATGCGATATACTAGCCTATTCATTTTCCCTTATATTATGTTCCTTTCAAGATCTTCATTTGTGACTAGACATACTATTTCCTTTCCATCATTTCATTTCCAGAAATTCATCTATGACTACTTAGGCTATTCGCTTCTCATTATTTCATTTTCCAGAAATGTGTTTATGATTGGTTAGATTGTTCGCTTTCTATCATTCATTTCCAGAAATGTATTTATGACTAGTTAGACTGTTTGCTTTCTATCATTCATTTCTAGAAATGTATTTATGACTAGTTCTAGACTGTTTGTCTTTCATTATATTTTTAGCATGCGTTGGATATGCATACACTTACATTTAGAATGAATCATGTAGTTTTGTATACTTATTTACACACACACACACACACACAAACACACACACACACACACACATATACATATCCATATACATAGTTACTCCCTATTGTATGAAATCAATTCCAACAGTGATTAAATTGGTAGGGCAATTCGTCTAAAATTAAGGGATGACCCTATAGACGTTTTTTATCTTAGATTTACTTCCAGAATAGTATTCATGCAGTCTAATGTTTACTTGCAAACAGAAACATAATGAGATGTATATGCTTCATCGATCTGGTAGTTATTTCTAGCACATTATAATGAGATAGTATTATATTTAACACAATTATAATTCCTAATACATTTCCATAATTCAATTTCCTTCCAACCAAGATACTTGGAAAGGTTTTCTCAATAGTTACAGCTAAACTTAAATGTTTTATCCTACATTTCACTTCATTCCTTCAGAATTTAATAAAACAGAGTACTTCATTCATGTTTAAACAGATGAAATCCTATCAGCCAATAATTCCAAATAACATTTGAACAAAGGAGTATATAGACATATATAAACAATTGTCAAACAACAAATGGAGCAGCCAAGTTCCTCCCAACCTCAGAACATAAAAACCAATTCACTTGTCGCTTTCACCCCCTAGCGTGACCATGAATCCATGAGGGTGAACTCAAAACTCCTCCTTGGAAAAATTCCTTCAATTGCAGTAACTTCTCCTTGCCTCACACTCATAAAGTGGTGTTCATAATAGCAAGAGATCATTCCTTTTTCCCCAACATACTAGGCAATGTGCTACCTCCTCCCATATGCTATATATCCAAAAGCAATTGTGCCTAGGTCTGTTTCCCCTTGGGAATTTTCGTAGCTCTCCAAATCCCTGATTTTCAGAGGCTGCCAATGGCCAAATTCCTAATTTTCCACTTGTCACATTCATCCCTAAGGTAGTTCCAACATGTTCCCCTCTCATGGAGTCATGGTCAGCTGATTTTAACATGGTTGTTCCATTTGTCCATCAGCAATAAATATAAAATGTTTTGTTTCATACAAGTGTCATAGTCAAATAGTTAGTTAGGTCAAATCATATCTCTACCCAATAATCATAATCATCAATTACAATTAACTAATTCAAAATTCGGAATTTCCATAAATGGGAATAATTTTCCAATTTCGAATTTACTAAAAACGGAAATAATTTTCCTAAGCAATTTCAGATTTTAAAAATAATTTATTTTGGGGGATGTTACATCCTTTCCCCCTTTAATAAAATGTTTTCCTCAATGTTCATTCCTTTCTTGGAACATGATTGGATGATATTTATGCAAATCTCCCTTGAACTCCCAAGTAGCCTCCTCAGGGATAAAGTGCTTCCATTGCACTTTTACCTAGGTGATGACTCTATTCCGAAGTGTTATTTCTCTCCTATCCAGAATGCCCAGATTTTCCACTCGGAACTCGCCTTCTGTTTCCACCTATACCAAGTTCCAATTGATCAGACGAGTATGGTCATGAACATAATTCTTGAACAAAGAAACATTAAATATATTATGGATTTTTAGATTGGCAGGAAGTGCAAGTTGGTGTGCAACAGGTCCAATTCAAGCTAAGATCTCGAGATGGCCAAAAAACCTGGGTCCCAACTTGGCACAGTTCCCTAGATTTAGTGAATTTTTTCAGGCTTTGACTTTTAAATAGACGTGGTCTCCCACTTAAAATTCCAGGTGTCTTCTTTTCGAGTCTGCGTAACGTTTTTGTCTGTCTTGCGACTCTTTTAAGTTCTATTGTACTTTTCTTATCGTTCTCTCCATTTTATGGAGAATGTCTGGTCCGACCATGATTTTGTCAACTATCTTATCCTAGCTAATCAGATTCATACATTTTTTGTCGTACAATACTTCGAAAGGGCTCATCTTAGCCAAAGTTTCATAGCCATTCTTGTATGCAAATTCTACCAAGTGTAGGTAGTCTTCCTACTTGGTTGGTTTTGTTCTTATGTACATGTGTAACTTATCTTCTACGATTTGGTTTGTTCGTTTAGTTTGACCATCTGTTTGTGGATGATAACTTGTGCTGAAATTTTAGTTAGTATTTAAACCTACAAGCAGTTTTTTCCAAAAAGAAGATGTAAATTTTACGTCTCTATCTGAAATCACCATTTTAGGAATACCATGTAGTCTAAAAATTTATTTCATGAAACTTTCATTGATGTTAATAGATTTAAAAGTAGACTTTATAGGAATAAATTGTGCATACTTACTAAGATTATCAATTACCACCATAATTGAATCATTTTTCCTTTGAGTTATAGGAAAACCTGTAATAAGGTCCAGTGATATAGTCTCCCATTTCCACTCTGGCACATGTAAATGTTGTAATAGGCCGGTTGGATGCTGGTGTTCGGTGTTTACCTACTGACAATATTGACACTTAGATAAGTATTATGTTGTTTTCCCTTCATATTAGGCCAGTAAAATAATTTCCTTAGTGTTGTTACCGTCTTCTGGTATCCCGGGTGACAAGACTATAGTTTCTTGTGTAGTTTGTCCAAAATTGTTGACTCTAATTCCACCAAATCTGGTATGTATATTCTATTTTTGAATCATATTAGACCTTCTCTGTCCAAAATCACATCTGTTTTGTCTGAATTTTCTTCATTATCTCATAATTCTGCTATTGTTCTAGTGTAATTTTTGTTGTTATTACCCGCAACCTTTATCCTCTGCTCAAGATCGCTTTCTTCCCTGCTAATGTTTATTTCAAGTAGCCCATGAACTCTTCTACTTAAGGCATTAGCCACTTTGTTTTCCTTACCAATGATATGTCTTACCTCAAAGTCAAATTCGCTCAAGAAGGCTATCCATCTTGCTTACCTTGCATTAAGGTCTGATTGACTAAACTAAAATTTCACACTGTTGTTATCCGTCAATAACATAATTTTTTTTCCCATTATGTAGTGCTGCAACATTGTTAAGGCATGTACTACAACTGTGAGCTCTAATTCATGAGTGATGTAGTTTCATTCATGTTCCTTTATTTTTTGGGACTCATAACAAATCGCATGCCCTTATTGCATTAGGACACCACCTATTCCTTCTTTACTCACATCCACATAAACCGTGAAGTCTTTGTCCAGAACTGCTACCTTTAAAATGGTTGCACTCATTAACAATTCCTTTAACTTATTAAAATTGTCCTGACATTTCTATGACCAGTTAAATTTAGTTCCCTTCTTTTGTAATGATGTGATAGGGTATGCAATATTGGAAAATCCCTCTATAAATCTGCGGTAATATCCGATGATTCCCATGGAGGACCGGATTTCCGCTACATCATTCAAAATTGGCCATTCCATGATGGCTCTTATTTTATCAGGATTGACTGCAATACATTCCTCAGATATTACATGCCCTAGGTACTGTATTTTCTTCTCATAAAAGTCGCATCTATCAAATTTGGCATACAATTTGTGTTTTCTCAAAGTTTCCAGAACTATCCGTAGGTGTTCTTCTTGTTCTTCTTCGGTTTTAGAATACACTAGGATATCATCAATAAATACCAAAACAAACATTTCCAAGTATTGACTGCAAATACTGTTCATTAAACACATGAATGTAGTTGGCGTGTTAGTGAGCCCAAATGGTAGAACAACAAATTTGTAATGTCCATATCTCATTCAGAATGTTGTTTTACTTATGTCCTCATCTTTTATCCTAACCTGGTGATAACTAGATCGTAAATCCAATTTAAAAAAAAAAAATCCTGCACCTACTTGATCGAACAAATCATTTATCCTAAGTAAGAGGTACCTGTTCTTAATAGTCATTTTGTTTATTTGTCTATAATCAATGCATAATCTCAGAGTTTCATCTTTCTTTTTCACAAAGAGGATTGGTGCTCCCCATGGTGAGACACTCGCTCTGATATATTCTTTGTCCAATAATTCTTGCAATTGAATTTTTAATTATGTTAACTCCGGTAAACTCATTCAGTAGGGTGCTTTAGATATAGGGGCTGAACTAGGTAGTAGGTTGATAGAAAATTATATCTCCCTCCTTAGGGTTAATTCAAGTATCTCATCAACAAACACATCTCTAAAATCATGCAAGATAAAAAAATCCTCCAAGATGGGTTTATTTTCTTTTTCTAATAGGTTTGTTACTTGGATGGCATAAATCTGACAACCCTTTCTCATGCATTTCTTAAATTTCCTGTTGAAATATGTCTAACTGAGGTTGGTTTTTGTATACCTTGAATTTTTCTAGCAGTTTTGTTTTCATCTTTATACTTGAGTGATTTTTCATAACAATATCACACGTCTTTATGTCTTTCTAACCAATCCATTCCGATAATTACGTCATAAGACCCTAACGACAGAATGTTCAGATTTTTGTTTATGTTTTGACCACCTAAACTTAACTCATAATCAGAAATAAGGTCAACTGCTTTTCTTTTTTTTCATGTTGCTAGTTGTATGAGCCAAGATTTTCCATGTCTTGTTTTCTTAATTTTATTTGAATCCACTATACTAGGAGTGATATAGCTCAATGTAGCTCCAAGATCAATTAAAACATAAATAGGAGTATTATTAATTTTACCTTCAATTTCCACCATAGAGGACTAGTGATGAGCTTCCTAACCATCCATGGCTGCATTGATCCAATGTAAACTTCTGCCTACATCTCCTACTTGAGAGGCTTCCTGTAGATTGTGAACCATATTTCTCGTTGTTGAAGTAAAATGTGGACATTTCCTCCTTAGGTGAGGTTCTCCACATTCCCAACATTTTAACGGTTCACAGGGGTTGTCCCCAACCTTCTTTGTTCCCAGATTTACTCGTTTACCACCTCCTTGGGTGTTATGATTGTTGAAGTGAAAATATTTCCTTGGAAAAATCTTTGTTGTGTTCTGATAAGGAGCTGGCTGATATCCCTTCTTCCATTGATTCATTCAGTCTTGTTTCTTGTCTTTTCAAGCCTTTCAAAATTCTGACCATTGTTTGTATTGGTCGTAACACATTCGAGCTTTCCTGAAAAATTTTCTCAAGGACTTGGGATTATCAAATTTGACTCTTTCCCTATAGGACCGTGGTAGAAATCTTAGGAACCATTGGATTTTCACTTTGTCCTCCCGGATATAAGGCATGAACCTTAGTAATTCTAGGAATTTGTTATCAGTTCTTCCATAGCCATTTGACTAAGTCATAGATCATAAAATTCTTTGGTTTTTATTTCATAGTAACTTTCAGTTAGGTATTGTTTCTTAAAGTATTTCTTAAAATCTTACCTTTCCATCTATTTTTCCTTTAGTCCCTTGACCAACTTCAGGTCCTACCACCATATGCTATCTTTTCCTTTCAGATTATAGATGGCCATTTTGACCTTCATATTGCTGGAATAGTTGTATATCTGGAAATACTTCTTGATGTCTAATAACCATTCTTAAGCTTCCTCCCCTGTTCTGGATTCCCCATCAAAGCTAGATGGTTTGATTTTCTTAAACTCTCCCTCAAGGTTATCTGCTTGTTTCCTTTTTCTTCCTGTTTTTGTTTTATGTTCAGCTGAAGGTGTACCTTCAGATGAGCTGTCCCCTTTTTTTGCTTCAGGACCAAAATTATTGGAGGCCCTTTTACTGACCTCTTCTTCCTGTTTATCATCCTTTGGGATTTTCTTTGTCACTATACTTCGTAGCAGGACTTCATTTATTTCTTATTGTTCCTATTGTGCCTTTTTCAATTTCTCATTGTCTTGTTTGAAAACTTGCATCTCAACAATGAGGTTTATCATAGTTTCTAGAACTTCGATAGGTGAACTTCCATCATTGTTCTTCCTTTGATCTTCAAGAGGCCTTTGTTTAGGATTCTTTTAGATTCTAATTTCTACTTCATCCTGGGATGCCATGATTACAACAAGATAAAGTGTTTTTCTGTTTATAACAATAATTGTTTTGTTAGTTTTACACAAATAGGAAAATATATGCTAAGTAAATATTTTGGCCTTTCTCAAGGTCCAACTATTGTAACCCTTGCTCTGATACCATATGTAATGTACCCCAAATTTGGCAAAATAAAAATAAAAAAAATTCTGAGGAACATTAATCTTCAATTTATTCTAGTAGACTTGTAGATAAGAGAAGTAGGTATTTATCATCATTTCTAATTGCTAATTTCTGTGAGATTCTTATGTTCTCTCTATCGATTGATGAACAATCAAATTACAAACATTTATATTCCAACTTAACTCTTACTTCAAATAAATCCTATACGAATAATCTCTACATTTTAACCTCCATCCCTTTTTAACCCTTCAATCCTACTATTAATCTAATACTTATATATCTATATTGTATTAGACTTAAGAAAACCACAAATTTTATACTCTTCCCTAAGGTTTACATGCTTACGCGCAATGGAAACCTCACTTGACTTTTTGAAATACAAATCATATACCATAGATTGTATTCACTTTACAAAGGGGTTGAGAGTGTGCACGCTTAGTAAAAAAAATGTCTCAGCGTAACATAAGGTATTTGACATTTCTTCACATGGTCAAATAGATCGAACGATTCACCTATGTTTACTAGTTGTGTATTGATCTTCCGGTTAGTATTAACATGAAGGTTTGATACAAGTGTAACCCTAACAAATCGTTTAACCTTTCCTTAGTTGAACGATAGGAGTTAGAGTTCGATCATCTAGTTTGTCTTATCATGAAGGGACTATCCTCTACTTCGCACCTCTTAATGTGAAAGGAAGGATTCTTGCCAGACATGAATTAAACCTCTGAGCTGACCATTAATGGAGACCCTATGAGTGAGAAACGCAACGGTTATCACTTGTCCCCTCATCCAATATGATTACGCCTTCTCTGCCCCATCACATGGATAGAGCCAACCTTCGTACCATCAACATTTATTCTTTGTATTAAGGTTTCTTTGAGGATAAATGTGTTTCTTTTGTCATTTGTGCATTTCTTATGAATTAGCTATTTGTTTTTCTCAGCGAGGGAGATAAGTGACTTGGAGGATTTTTACCTGGTGGAAGTAGGTGTCTCTACTCGACCGCCCTGGTAAGTTCACGATGCTCCTGTAATCTAATAGTTGGATGGAACCCTTTCTACTGTAATTCTTATTATGCCTTTTAGTGAAAGTTTTCCCCATTATCGTTATTCTCCTCGTAACTCCCTGGACTATTCTCGCTCCTGGGTAAGTAGACTTTACTGTTGTTTTATTCCAAATCCTTTCAGAACCTTCTCGATACTCCCTTTTTTAGTTTCAGTTTTCACAATATCACATAGGCATTTTAGTAGGGGTTAAATGCTTGCATTTAGTTATGGGTTTTTTCATTGTCCCTCTATTCTCTTTTATGGGTTACCCTTACCTTTATGTGTCGTTACCTTGTATTGAGCCTCTGTGAGACCACACAGAAGTTCTAGCCCAGAAGTTAATTGGGTAGTGTAGAACCCACATTATGTATTACATGTTATATAGTGTTTTGTTTGGGATTCCACCATTCGATAGATTCTAACAGGCTACTAGCTGACTCTTACGACTGTAATGTATTTATTTTTAGGTTTTTCTGTATTTTCATTCAGTATCTAATATAATGTGGGTATTTTGTGGCCGGAACAATTCATTAAGGAATACCCTGCAACATACAAATATTTGATTATATGATAAATTCTTGGGTTAAGGTGTTTCATACTATTATTATCGTGGTCTCTGTGTGGTAAACACCATTCAAAGCCTGGTAAATTCAGCAAGGATGTTAACTCTGTATTTAAACTTTGATTAAAAGAATCCTCTTTGTCATAGAGAGTTGGTTCATGTTAGATTTTGATGACATCATTAGCTTATATAATTTCACTCTATGTGTAAAGTCTGAGTAATGCATTCGGCCTACTCGCACTCTTCGACCCATGGAGTTCATATTTTCAATTTAATGTTATTTGTTTATTTCATTTACTGAAGAGTTTGATTTATACGTTTTGGTAACCAATTCTAATGACGGGGCCCTATTGTTGCAAGGGTACCCATCAGGAAGTTCTTGGAACACCCTCCCCCTCGGCCTCATACATCTCCTTAACCAAAGCGGGACAAGGAAAAGACATCAGGTCTCCAAGTCACAAGTTAAGTGCAACTCTATATAAACTTTTCCCGTCATTAATCATTCTATTGGAAGTTACACTCATTTTACTTATGTTGAATAATACTAATATTGATTTGTGTTCCCTTGTAGGGACGTCGACCATGCACACTCTCGGATGCAAGCCCCTTCCATATGTACAAAATGTATTTCAGTTTCATTTCACCTCTCTTAAAGGAGTTCCCTAGGTTTTTAAGGATTGATACGATTCTAAAACTAGAATGCTATCATTGTGGGTGAAAATGTTCATTAATAACAATATCCTATTCTTTAACTCAGTATCTCCAATTTTAACGAAAGGGAATACGGATCAAAACCTTATTATTCTGTAAAATAAATGAATGGTATATATTGAACATGGTTGTAGCATTATTCAAGTTGTATAGTCGATTTTTATATGGAAATATGAAGAGTCCCTTCTTTGAGATAAATATATCTGTGATATAAATATTTCTGGAATGAATAGCAACATGTTTCTATGAACATTAATTATGTCTTAACTCTTTTTGGTTTTACTTTGGATGCTATAGAGAAATTCGAACGATTTCTTGTTTAATCTTGTAGTTGTTCCTTTTTTTATTATTCCTGCATTATGTCTATGTGTATCAATAATATATGATTCGAGGGTGTATACTCTTCACTTCAATTAATTTACTACTGTATCATTTTATTTCAGAGTTTCGTATGCAATCTGCTAGCCTATTCCTTTGCCCTTATACTATGTTCCTTTCCAGGTCTTCATTTGTGACTAGACAAACTATTTTCTTTCCATCATTTCATTTCTATAAATTCATCTATGACTAGTTAGGTTGTTCACTTCTCATTACTTCATTTTCCATAAATGCGTTTATGACTAGTTAGACTCTTCTCTTTCTATCATTCATTTCCATAAATGTATTTATTACTAGTTAGAGTGTTTGTCTTCCATTATATTTTTAGCACTTGTTGGATATGAATACACTGGCATTTAGAATGAATCATGCAGTTTTGTATAGTTATTTACACACACACACACACACATATACATATCCGTAAACACAGTTACTCCCTATTGTATGTAATCAATTCCAACAATGATTAAATTGGTAGGGAAATTCATTTAGAATTAAGGGATGACCCTATACAAGTTTTTGATCTCATATTTACTTCCAGAATAGTATTCACATAGTCTAAAGTTTACTTGCAAACGAAACTATAACCAAATGTATATGCTTCACCGATATGGTAGTGATTTCTAACACGGTATAATGAGATAGTATTCTATTTAACACAACTATAATTCCTAATACATTTCCATAAATTGATTTCATTCCATCCAAGATACGTAGAAAGGTTTTCTCAACAATTATAGTTAAACTGAAATGGTTTATCCTACATTTCACTTCATTCCTTTAAAATTTAATAAAACAAAGTACTTCATTCATATTTAAATAGATGAAATCCTATCAACCAATAATTCCAAATAAAATTTGAACAGAGAAGAAGTAGATAGACATATTTGAACAATTGTTGAACAACAAATGGAACAACCCATTTCCTCCCAACCTTATAAAAGAACAACCAATTCACTTTTCCTATTCACCACCTAGCCTGACCATGAATCCATGAGGGTGAACTCAGAACTCCTCCTTAGCAAAATTCCTTCAATTGCAATAACTTCTCCTTACCTAACAATGAGAAAGTAGTGTTCCTAACAACAAGAGATCATTCCTTTTTCCCCAACGTACTAGGTAGTGTCCTGCCTCCTCCCATATGCTATATATCGAAAATCAATTGTGCCTAGGTCTTTTTCCCGTTGGGAATTTTCACATCTTTCCAAATCGTTGATTTTCAGGGGTTACCAATGGCCAAATACCTGATTTTCCACTTTTCACATTCAACCCTAAGGTAGTTCCAACATGTTCCCCTCTCATGGAGCCATGGTCATCTAATTTTAACCTAGCTATTCCATTTGTCCATAAACAATAAATATAAAATATTTTGTTTCATACAAGTGTCATAATCAAATAGTTAGTTGGGTCAAATCAGATCTTTGCCCAATAGTCATAAACATCAATTACAATTAACTAAATTTGGAATTCAAAATTTCCATAAATGACAATAATTTTCCAATTTAGAATTTATTAAAAATGGAAATAATTTTCCTAAGCAATTTTAGATTTCAAAAATAATTTATTTTTGGGGATGTTAGAAAAGAAATGTTCAGGAAGAATCCATCAAATTAAAACACTAAAGAAACAATACATGAATGTTACTTAGCTTGAGATATTGGAACAAATGTTTTTTCCTTCCATCGACATCACTAAGAAAACCGTCCATGAACCGAAGGGGAGGAATGGGCCTTGAAATTTCCGATGGGTACCCTCGCAAGTAAACAGGGGTCCCATCATTAGTTTTGGTAACCGAAAGAATTAACCAAGTATTCCAGAATGTAAATAAGCAAGTAGAAATTTTCTGAAACATCTAAGATTTTGATAACTAGAATGATAAAGAATTCACACAGTATAGTGCATGTCACACAGAGGCGTTTTATTTCCCTTTGGATACTACTTTTATTATTCTATTTATGATGAAGATAAAACAAATAGACAAGTTTCAAACAAAGAAGTACATTAACAGAGAGCTTAGAATAATTACTCTAATTAAGTTTAGATTATGGAATTTTTACATATAGTGGAATCCTATGGCTATCACAATCCCTGTACAAGTATGAGTAATGTGATCAGACTTAGAGTAACGAACTAGTTACAAAAACTTTACATAGTAGCGAAGAAATCTTACAACAACCATAGGAAAGGGTTTGCATCGTATGATCCGAGGGTGTAATGAATTCACAGTAAGTCTTTACGAACCCAAAGGAATCATCACTTAAAATAAAGACTAATATTAATGATACGTCATGCAGACATGAAACGAATTAAATCATAGTAACATATGAAATGTATATTCTTAGCATCAAGAATCAATAGTTTATAAATTCGGATAGAGTTGTAGAACTCTGTTTACCTACAAAATCGATATTGTAAAAACTTGAAGGAAAAGAAAATCGTAACATCCACATCACAAATAAAATACGCATTTCGAAGAGACTGAATTCACTTTCTTAGCACAGGGGATGGTTTCGCAAATAGAAAGATCTAGATAGATCTATGGATGGTATCTCCCTTATTTTTCTATCACACAAGAAAAATCTAGATTCGCTATTGAAATACAGATTTAAGAAAACCCATGACTACTTATAGAAAGATAATGAAATACATAGATAAATGTATCAACTCTTTAAATTCCTTAAAGAATCAAGAAAGGGATATAACCTCTACCAAGTAGAACAGAGATTTAATCACACAGTATGAGAAATTGAAAGAACAGTAAGTTCGACCTCTTTTTCTCTTACGAAACTAACTCTTGCATTGTCGGCATTCCCGCTCCCTGTTGGGTTGTTAACACAGACCAGGACTTCCTACAAAGTTTCGTGGAGATGAAAATATTTACCGTAGGGTATAAGGATTTGGGACCCAATACAGAGGATAAACTGGAGTTGCGACAAAACCCTAAAGCATTGAAGAGTACTCGACAAAACGATAAGATTCTAATGTAGAACTGAGAAAGTCGGACCGAGTAGAGCAAGGACAAATGTATGGTGACTGATGCACACTACGTTATTCTAGAATCACAGAGAGCTCAAAATAAAATGACCGAGATTTTTCTTACCTTGAATAGGATAGCATCCAATTGGTAGACGCCCTATCCTTTTCGTCCTGCCCAAGCCAAGCCCAAATACAAGATTCGGTCCATGTTTACTGAGTTGAATATCACAATGTTAGCACTGGAGCGCTTTCACAAAAGACATAGAACCAAAGGAGAATGAAACAATATGCCTAGAAACCCGTAACTGAGTAGAGTAATAGTGGTAGCTACGAAGATTGTACCTTGCCATGTGACAGGATGTAGGTGGCACGCTTCGTGTTGGACATTGTGACTAAGCGACAACCCTTAGGGCGTACTCTTGTAGGTAGCCATTAATAGGATAGACGAAAGTTTTAATTAGCAACTGACAAATCATTTATTCGACATTCATACCAAGTTATTGCAGAGTGTTAGAATAGTTAAGTTAGGGCGCGACTAAAATCTAACCAATTTGGTTTGATCATATGATCGAGTTCAAAACGAATAACTCTTATCGTTGGCTTAGTAATGTTTCCAACCTTTAACCATATTTAGTTATTGTGGTAATAGAGATCGAGGTTTAACCATATGCAGTTCTCCACGAATTCTAAGTTACTTAGACAGATAGCATGTAGAGGCACCTTTATATTAAAGTATGTGATATATGCTTTGATCCCGAATTCGTATAGACCCTATATGGTATAAGTAATGTTTATACATAGAGATGGGTATAATTCTAGTGGGGATTTAATAATATAAACGTTAATGTTTATGCATCGAGATGGTTGTAATGCTAGTGGAACTTTACTAATGTAAACGCTAACCCTTTATACTTATATTAGCGGATAGAAATGTTAGTAACTAAGAGACTAAGGTATAATATATGTGATTACTGCTCAACATGAAATAACTTAGAGACGTAATCTTTTATATATGGTATTTAGTTGTATCAATAAAGTGGTAAACGTAAACCTTGCAAAAATAAAGAGTGAGGACAACTACCTACTTATATTAATGTTATGTCTTTCTAAATAAGTTGTTCGAAGAAAAAGGAGAGTTAATGTCTCTAACTTTTTTTTTTTTTTGGTAAATTTGGGAAATATTACATGGCATATTATATTTCGGTTTTTTTATTACATATACTAACAGTGGTAAGCTGAATGTGTAGTAGTCACAACAACAACTTGTCAAACAATTTCGTTAGGCACACTTCGACCACTACCTCAAGGTAGTAACATCATCATGAAAATTGAACTTTTCTCAATGATGAAAATTTCATAGCTTTCCACCATTAAATCCAATTCCGTTGGACTAAGTTGCCATATTTTTTTAGTGTAGAAAGTTAATGTCTTTCTATATTTTTTTCTTTTCTCACTCAAAAGAAGTGAAAATATAAGAAGTCATCTCGAGTTCATTTATTTCTTGTTATAGAATTTCTAAGTTGCTATATATTTTTTTCTTTTCTCACTCAAAAGAAGTGAAAATATAAGAAGTCATCTCCAGTTCATTTGTTTCTTGTTATAGAATTTCTAAGTTGCCATATTTTTTTTTAGTGTAGAGAGTGAATGTCTTCCTATATTTTTTTCTTTTCTCACTCGATAGAAGTGGAAATATAACAAATCAACTCGAGTTCATTTGTTTCTTATTCTAGAATTTCTGCTTAAGCTCAGAAAAAACAGTTGACCACCGAGTTATATGTATGAATTATATAAATTTATTATTTACCTAAAATATTGAACTATCAGATTTCTCTTATTAAATATGTCTGAATTGTTGTTGCTCTTGTCTCTAACCCATTTTTTACCTCTTGGTTTTCCTTGTTCTAGTTTTTTTTTACCTCTTGGCTTGTTCTCGTTTATTTGGTGGGGTCATTCTTCTTTCTCACTCAGCCATAGATGGTAATGAATAATGCAAAGGCTAATGCTCTTCCCTTCACTTCTCAGTATGGCACTCAAATTGTTATATGGCCATGAATTTTCCATTTTTAAATAAAAATTAACAAAATATGTTGAATCTCAATATAGTACTCAAATAATTATATGGCTATGACTTTATCAATTTTTAAATAAAAATTAACACCTTATATTACTAAAAGGATGTGGAAAGCACCCAAAACAATTCATACAAAAAATTTCAAATATATACATGTCGTGTCTTATAAGGACAAGATAAATCACAGAATATTTTGATTTGTTAAGCTTCCCTCCTTAGCCTTCGAGTCATCTGCTCCTCATCAGCAACACTGCTTACTATTTTCATTTTATCCTCTTTCGTATCAGCAACATTATTCACTATTCCTCTTTGGTACTGGGAAGTCCTTTTCACCGAAAACGCGTAACGCATATGTACAACTGCAAACGTATTGATTTGATATCAGAAAGCAGTTAGACGTCGAGGCAAGTTTTCTGGATCCACAGAGCATTTGTTACGTCTTATTTGGAATTGATTATTAACGTTGTTATTCAATTGAATACATAACAGCAACAGTTGTATGTGAATTGTATATGGATCACTGAGCGGGAAGAAAATATACCATGAAAAAATTCAATATGGTTGAAATTTTAGAAGAATTTTACATTTAGGATAGTCTACTAAGGAAAAATATAATAATTTATTAGAACTTTTTAATATTTTTCGATTTTTTTCGACTATTTAGTTTTTAAATTTAAGAATCACTGGATTAAATATATAAGAATTATTATTAAAGACAATAAAATAAGCTAAGCTTAACATTTATCCTTATCTATATTATATAACATTTATCCATATCTCTATTATATGAAAAACTAGATTATTTGATAATTTTGCAAATTTTCTTACAGTAAATTTCAATACAAGCTAATCTTCTTATTATAATTGAATACCCATTAAAAACATCACAAAAAAATACTTACTGTAAAAAAAGGTTAAAAGAAGACTATACATAAATTGAACATTTACGTTTTCTTATGGGGTCCAATAATTTTTTTGTTCTACTTGATGGCGTTGGCGAAAGTTTATAGGTTTATGTAAAATGAGCATTTTCTCTAAAAACCCTCGTTAAAATTTGCTGAACCAAATTGGTCCGCAGGAGATAACTACAAGGCGATGCTAGAAGATTGCATTTCCTACTTAGATTGCCAGTGAGCCACCAGATTTCAAGGAAAAGGGTGTTAACAAAGGCGTATTTCGCATTTGATCAATTAGCTCATGAAACAAAGTCTTCATCAATGACGAAAGGGAATTATATCTTGTATCTTGGTGATAGTTATTCATTGTTTTAACAAGCTGTTCATTGACAAAGCTACTTATGAAAGGGCAAAAACAAATTCTCATGGCAATCAATAAGCTCATCAATAACAATTGAAAAAATGCGTAGCAATCAATATGCTGATTAATAACGATGGAAAAACTCACCAACGGAAAGGTTATTATTAACAAATTTATGAAGACAGAGTTTAAATTAATCTATGCTTCAATAGTTAAATTTAATTTAAACAAAATCCAAATTAATCTTAAACAATGGAGAAAGTCTAAATTTATTTAAAAATAAAGTCACTTGCATATGAAGTCTATTCTATCATTGATCGTATGACATAGAATATTATTTCCCCGTACTTGTGGCAGTACATGAGAATACATCTTGTATTCAATTAATGGATTGGCTGAAATTTTTATACAACATGTGTTCAGTCGGTGATTTGCCCAAAACTACCATTCACGTTGGAAAAAAATGAAAATAAAATAACTGCGCCACTTCTTAAAAACTTAAAAAATATCATTCAATTTAGGTTTTGAAAAACAATATTTCATGTGGAAAAGTGGTAAGTACAAAGTAAATCAGAAAACAATATTTACATCTAGTGTGTTGTCAAGAATACACAAAAATGTTTTTTTGGGAAATTATATATATATATATATATATATATATATATATATATATATA
>ML778901.1:2013037-2023247 GCA_009831015.1 Picea engelmannii | reverse complement strand
ATAATTCATTTAAAATTGAAATTACTAAATCATTTCAATTAATTTAAATTGTCTTAAAGCTATAAAGCTATTTATGTTGGAAAAGTAAGAAAATAAAATCATATTTTATATTTTATATTGAAGTTTTTTTAAAAGTAAAGTTGAAATAATATTTGTAATGGATGAGTGTGTGCTTTGAATGAGTGTGGACTTGATGGTGGATTGAATGTGGGTTTGGGAAGGAGTAAGATGTATAAAAAAACATGGAGTTTCACACAAGTGATTCTTGGAGTCCATATTTAAGATCATTTTGGAAAAAAAATTGAGGTAAGTGTGGCGCAATGAATTTAGGTAGACTTTCCAAGATGGAAGACAAGTAAGCAAGAGTGAGGTTTTGAGGAAGCTTGAAAATGCAACTATGTAGAGGCATATGTGAGGCATAACTAAAATATGTGTTAGCTTGGTGAAAGTCTGAGAAAACGAAGGGACAACAAGTCTGCAGTTGTGGACACCTCCAAGGTGCACCACAGGTAGTTGCGGAGATAGTTGCAATAAAGAGTCTTGGGGGGGAAAATATTCTCTTGAGTGTGTTGATGAGGTGGGGTGAGTTCTTTAACTCTACCATGTTGTAAATTGAGTTGTTAGTGCTCTTTATGTAACAATTTTACAATAACAAAGACTTAGCCAATTGTTAGGCATGGTTTTTGTTTCTCACAATATTTATGTGCTTTCCTTCATTTTTGTTCTGTTGTTTTTCTATTGAAATTTCATGTTCTTGGAAGCATGTTTAAATAAGACTAACTCTTAAATTGTGTTAACACTTCTCTAAGTAAGAAATTGTTGCACTAGAGTAGGAGTGTGACTTGCCCATAGCATAGAACAGAGTATGGGTATTCTCTAAGTGAAGAAGCGTATTCTAGATGAAGTATTCATTCTAGATGAAGTATTCTTGGTGTGTCAAGAAACAATGTAAGAATTGTCATGGTGCAACATGTAAGAATTGTCATGGTGCTGCAGACACTACCAGAGCTTGTGGGAAGACCTAGACACACTCCTTGAGCAAACCAAGAGGAGAGCTCTAAGGGAAAATTGGGCACTTGGGAAAGGCAAGTGAATGAAGGAAGGACTATCATAGAACCAATCAAAGAAGTAACAATAGAGTTGAACTAATAATAAGTTGGGCACAAACCTTAGTGAATGGTTCGACAAGGTGGGATATAACATTGCAGGTGGTTTGAGTAGATCCACATGCACATATGAAGACCAAGGCTGAAGTTTGTGAGTGGGAATAAAGCATTTGGTGTGTAAATGACCAAAAAAAGAAATTGTAGCCTTTGAATAGTGCAGTGGAGTTGCACAAAAATATTGGATAGGCCAAGTGATGAGGGTTAAGTAGCAAAATGAATGGTCCAAGTGACGAATCCTTGAAGGTCAAGAGAGACAATGTAACTCAATAATTAGAGAAACTCCAAGAGGCATTAGAGAGGATGTATGAATATGACTTGGAGATAGAGTTTGAGATCAACAGGTTGAAGGCATTGCCAAGGAGGACTGATACTTTGACACCAACTGCATTGGGAGCACTTAAGGTGGAGATAATCCAACATGGATGTAGTGCAACAACAAAGGATCATCCAAAATAGCTTGTGTGGAAGGTAGAATGATTGAGTGCTACCTCTATTCACAAAATCCCTTTTTTGTTTGAGGAGGAGGCTCAACCCAGACTAATAGTGAAAGTCATGAAAACATTGGTGGAGTGCATGGAGGAGTTCAAGACAAGAGGTCAAGGACAATTTTTTTCAAAGTGACGCAGTTGAAGGTTTATGCTTTATGGACACAACGGTGAGTGGGATGAAGATGGTATCTTTAGTTAACATTGGGGCAATGCATAGTTTTGTGAGTGAACAAGTTTCAAAGTCTCTTCATTGCAAACTTGAGGGAGACACTCAAACATGTAAAGTGTTGAAATAAAAAATGATGACAGTGACATGAATTGTTCATTCAACACCATTGAGAGTCGGGGATTGGTTTTGCAACATGGATATGTTGGTAGCTCCATTGGAAGATCATGCGATGATCTTTGGCTTGGACTTCCCAAGACTTTCCAATCTTTCCCCACTCACTCACGAAAGACTCTTAGTATTCTTGGATGAGACCAGAATACCAAGAGAATCATTGACGACGAAGAGGAAGCTCAGGATGATGCCTAGGATATGTGTGATCAATTTGATAGAAGGAGTCACTAGGAGCACTAATGGGCCTTTGAATGTGACACAACATCCATAAGTCATCCATACCACAACATCTGTAAGTGGTTTGGGACAAGAAGAAAAAAAAAAAGATGATGAAGACTTCAGTGAAGAAAACCATGGGGAAGTTTGGTTGATGAAGGAACCCGCATAACCATGAACATGATTTTAAGAGGGAGTTGGAATATTCACTTTCCATGGAGCAAAATTAACATCACCAAGTGCATAGTCATCAAAAATAGATTATGGATGTTGTGGGATATTGGGAAGCATAATTACCCACTACAAAAACTCCAAGAGTTGAGCCAAGATAGTGACTGGAGGCACCGACTCAACCATATTTGGAGACAATGTGGAAAAGGTAGAAGATGAAGACTAACATTCAAATATAATTATGAACTTTTGTAGGAAGGCCATGGGGATATATGACTTCCATCTTACTGCAGAACGACTTGAGGAGTTGGGATGCACATTGAAGGAAGTTTATTTGGTCAGGCGATAACTACGCACAAAACATAAGTCACACACTATGTATGTATATAGCCTTGGTGAGAGGTATTTTCCTGCTAAACAAAGAATATGAAAATGTGCTACCATGAGAGAAAACAACGAATGGTGATGCCTAGTGGAGGTGTCATCGAGAGATGAGTTGTGTAGGTGACTTTCCAATCTAAGGAAAGGGGCAGGACCTTGTTGAAAACCAAAGGGGTTAATTTAAGTGAAATGAATAGGTTGAGATAGTAGCAGCAGGTGACTCAACAAGACTAAGAGGAGTTAGATAGGATGATGATGAGGTAGGCATAAAATACTTTGTTGGATGTGGAGACATGCATTCTCTAGAGACGAATACAATAGTCGGATTGATCACCCAACCAATTTGGATCATGAGAGGATCCAATGTACATGACACCCAAATGACAAGGTTGAACTATCAAATCCATCAAGGGTCAAGAGTTTCTAGCACATGGGGGCACTTAGTAGAACATCCTTAGGAGAGTTTTTTTTATGACAATGGTTGAGAAAGAAACAATCATTGAGTGGCGACGAGATCCAGAGATGGGCAGGAAGGCCATGGAGATCGAAGAATGTTTCTATGGATGAAAACAAATTGGAGTGGGGGAGCATATATGGTATCCCATGATACACACAGAGTGCACACTTTCCTTGCACAGATTCAACGAAACATACAAAGAGCACAAGGAATAAGTGATGGGTTGGGCGAACAAAGATGTTTTGGTGTGGGAAGGAGCACCTTTGGTACACAATGGTGATGCATGCACGACACAAAGGGGGAACACATTTTAATTTCCTTAGAACAATTGACAAAAACTTAGTCACGACATGAAGAGTGCACAAGGAAAGGGGTGTGCACCTAAGGATGGGTTGCGTTAGTCTAAGAGACTATCAATTCATGGGTATGTGGGCTTTGGAAGGGCACATTAGGTCCAACAAAAATCAATTTAGTGTGGGTGCATGAATGGGTGTGATGCACATAAGAGACATGATGTTTTGTACAAGTGACTCTTGGGGTCGATATAAAAGAAAGGGCACAAAACCAAAGCCTGGAGATAGAGCACTTTGGAAAGAGATTTGGAGGAAAGTCTCAGACAACAAACTAAGGGAGAGTTTCCAAGATGGAAGACAAGTAGCTAAGAGTTGGAATCTTTGAGAGGGTTTGGGGAAGTCTGAAAATGTAGGTTTTTGGGGAAGTCTGAAATTTGTGTTAGCTTGGTGAAAGTCTACTGAAACGAAGGGACAACAAGTCTACGATTGTTGGCACTTTGAGGTGCTTTGCACGTGGTTGTGAAGACGGTTTCAACAAAGTGTCTTGGTGGGATGAATTTTTTCATGACTTTCTTACTGAGCGATTTGTCTCACTCTCCCATGTTTTAAACCAAGATGATAGTGCTTTTTATGCAACTTTTTCATAATCACAAAGACTTAGTTGGGTGTTAGGAATGGTTTGTGTCATCCGTACCATTTTTTTTTTTGTCTTCATTTTTGTTTCACAGTTGTTTTCTTGAAAGCTCATATTCGTGATGCATACTTAAATAAGACTAAATATGCATACTTAAAAAGCAAGAGTTACACTAGAGTAGAAATTTGACTATGCTCTAGATAAAGATGCATAATACTAATGAAGTATTCTTGATCTTCCATGCAACCAATTGAACAAAATATGAGGAATTTAAAAATATGATTTGAATTCGAATTCCAATTAATGTTCGGTGTGCATTTTCACCATAAGGCGCTTTAGAATCTCTCTCTCATTTCACTTGTCTTACTTCGATTCAACGGAGAAATTCTAAGGAGTTAAGACATCTGCGCAAAAATATAGTTCTGTCTCGGGACGTTGCCAGAAGTGAGAACTGTTATAGACCTCTTGTCTTTTACCCAATTCAGACCTCTATACATTCCTTGCTTTCGCTGACTCATTTGCTTCGTTACTCAACGGTTATATATGGTCATTAATAATGTAAGATTTATGGTTTTTTTTTCTAGTGTAAAATTTATTTTATTAAATTTATTAATTTATAATGAGGATAGTTATTATTTTTTATTTTGTGTAAAATTTATTTTATTAGATTTATTAATTTATAATGAGGATAGTTATTATTTTTTATTTTGTCTATTGTAAAATTTATATTATTTGATTTATTAATTTATAATGAGGATAAATTTATTTTATTTGATTTATTAATTTATAATGAGGATAAATTTATTTTATTTGATTTATTAATTTATAATGAGGATAATTATTAGTGAGAGTTTTTTCAATTTCAATTAATTCATCATTTTAATTTAACAAAATCACTTTACCTAAAATAATCCACTTCCTTAATAGTTTTATTTTTTTTTTAAATCTGAAAGGTGATTTCAACTTAGATATTACTGTCACTATCACACCATGAATTTATAACACCAAAACACAAAATTTTGATGTTATAAAGGTGGTTTCAAATTGAAATTGATACTCTGTATGACACTCACACTCAGATAATTATATTTCCACCACTTCATGTATTTTTTAAATAAAAATTGTCACAGATTGTATTAAAAAGATGTTGGAAAGCCAACATAATTCATATGGTATCTTTTCCTTGTAAAAAAATTTCAAATATACACATGTCTTGTCTTATATTGACAAGATAAAACACAGAATATATTCATTTGTTAAGTTTCAGTCCCTACCCTTGGATTCATATGCTCCTCTCTTTATCAGCAGCACTGCTTACTATCTACATTTGCTCCTCTCACTATCTTTCTTTGGTACCGTGACGATTTTCATAATAATAATAAAAAAAAAAAAAACGTAACCCATAATTTCATGTACAGTTTCAACTAAAAAAAGCACAGTAACAATATGCATAATAAAGAGAATTGTTCTTTCAATCGTTTCATAAGTTCCATATAATAGAAATAATTTTCCATTCTTTTTTTCCCTAACTCCCGTTAATAAGTGATTTGACTACTCTTTTTTGTTAGACGAGTACGCTTCTCTGCACATGCAAGTTCTATACAAACCAAAAGTAAATATGTGATGTTACTGTCTCAAACAAATAACGTCAAGACTGCTTTTTTCCAATGAAATACTACGTTTAGCTGTCACTGTGCAGAGCTGATGACTGGGTTCACTCGATCCAAAATTCATTTTCACTTGCTCTACTCTTGCAAGGGAATAAATATTCGATCTATGACTATCGAGAACATATCTGATAAATTCAATCAAATTTAGCTCTGCAGATTCTTGCATCCGATCCCAACGGAATCATTTTCACAAAAAGCTCATCCATTTGTTCTCTGGAAGCTGTCTAGCCTCAATTTTGATTCAACTTCCCTTTCTCGAGACTCTTAATTGAAGAGGATATTTTCTTTGTAAAACGACTCGCGCTAATGCCATGTACATCTTATTGACGCGCGGAATACTTTATTGATTTGATATCAGAAAGCAAGTCGGTGTCACTGAATGGGCCAAACTTCATTGGTTACATTGTATTTCGTGCATTGATATTAAACTTCTTATTTGTTGAATACATGCACCGAGAGATTAGTATCGCAATTCGAGTTGAATTCAATTCAAGAGGGGAAATTACAAATGAAAAAATTTAAGTACTATAAATAATTTTGACTTTAAAATTATTATTTTTTAATATTTTTAGAGTTTCTCAGATTGTTTATTTTTTAAATTATCTTTTTAAATAAAGTAAGATTATTTCAGTCTGTTAATATGGATTAAAAGCATAGAATATATAAGCCGTGAATAAAAAAGCATAAACTAAAATTGAACAATCTAATATTTACTTTATCTTCTTTTGTTTGATAAGTTCTTTGTTCAACCTGAAGAGGTTGTGTAAAGAAATAACCTATTTTTTTAAAACCATCATTGAAATTTGTTAAAGCAAATTGGATTGCAGGACATAAACCATAAGCAATGGGAGAAGATTGCATATGGTAGATAATATGCCAATGAGCCACCAGATTTCAGATTTTCAAAAAAAAAAGGTTTCTGAAAAGTGCCTTCCTTATTTGCACAAGGAAAAAATTGATACTGAAAGATGCCTTTTGCATAAGCATGGTAGTAATTAATCTATATTTTTTTCTATTTTTTCATACATACAAAATAGTGAATAACAATATCTTTTATTTGTTACACATCTCTCATCATATACAGTGATTTGGAATGTCAACAACTTTCAGATATAAAATTACAAAACCTTTATTATAGAAAGCACTGTTATAGTTATGTACAATACAATATGCATCATCACTATAATTGTACCTTGCAAAATGCAATGAGAACCTAACAAGATAGTGACTAACACAATTTAAAAGTGGTGTATATTTTCAACCATAAATATACATAAACAATGTGGTGAATAACAAAGTTTATAAATGTAGTGTACTTTCAATTATAGATATACTGGGAATGCCAAGATCCCATATATGTAGCAAGTGTGACTTCAACAATATAATTAGCGATTTAACTTTTTATTGTGTTTTTGGGAATCCTTGTGTGGGAATGCTAATGCTTGTAAGAAAAAAATTTCAAGTAATCTGAATTTAGAGTTTAATTAATCCTGACTAAAAAATCTATATTGTAATTTTATTTATAATATTTGAAAAATTACTAACAAAATTTAAAAAAATTAGAAATTCTAAATTTATATTTGAATATAAAAATATAAATCACTTACATCATAACTCTACACCATCATCATTAGTCATAATGCATACATGTTAACCCTCTCTATTTGTGGCAATATTGGAGGATACAACTTGTATTGAACTAGTGGATTGATTAAAGTTATATGAGTTATCTACAAAAATACATCTATTGTTCAACCAGTGAATTGTTTGAAGCTATATGAATTATTTTGGTTGAAAAAGAAAGAACATGAATCATAAAAATAAAAGAAAAACTTTATCACATGAATCTAGAAGATAATATTTATAAAATAAATTTGAGAATAATAAAGCTAGTTTGATAGCTAAGTTGCTTTTATTTTAAATTTTTATATAAATTGGAAAAATTAAATTTATTCTTTCACTTTAAATATTAATAGACTATTAACTAGTAAAAATGAATATAAATCTTTTAATTTAAAAAAATAACTCAAATTAAAATTCCAATAATTTTGGACTTGCATTGTCACCATACAACTCTTGATAATGATCATATGTCTTACTTATACATACTATACATGGTCATGAAGAATGCAAAACCTAAAGATTGAAATTGTGTATTCTACCCAAATAATTATAATTATAACTATAACTATAATCAGTTGGGTATGTAAAAATTAATACAATTTTTTATTATTTAAAAGAATAAAATAAAAAGAATATGTTAAAACTATTTTTAAGATATATTTATGAATAAAAAAAATTCAAATTCATATAAAAGATCTTGATTGAAGCATTTCAGCTCAAATTAATTTAAAAACAAATTGAAATATAATTAATGTTACATGTGTAAAAAATGACTTAATGTTAATTGTGTAATAGATGACCTTATACATAGAGAGCTAATGCAACTTGTGATATAAATGATCCAATAACCTAATAGTTAATATAAAATTAGAAAAAAATATAAATCATAATTGGTTAACTAGTCATGAGATGTAATCATACTGTAAATTGATGAAGAGAAGTCTTGTAAAACACGAGTCACAAGAACTTCTCAACATTAATGTTGGGTGCAAAGGTTCTTAGCTTTGGTTGATGATGGAGGTTACTATCTATTTCTTGTTGTAGATGATCAATTGAATAGTTCTTTGGTGAAAAAATCTTGATGGTTGGATTTATAAATATTTCTAGATTGATACTCTATGTATGTTATTCATAAGCTAAATGTATTATGATGACAAATATGTTTTCACTATTTACTCATTAATTTCATGGATTAATACCATTGAGAGATAACAATACAAATCAAGATAATAATGAACATTTTTTTACTATTTTGTTGTCAAATAAACATAGTTGTGCAACTTTGTTGATGCAGAGAGTATGGTTCTTCTCTCTTTGATGACTCATCCATGAAGTAGTGACAACTCAAGAACAAGCAAGACAAGACAAGAATTTGGCGAAAAGATATTAAGTCATTCTCAACATTTGTATTTATTATAGTACATGAATTTGTCCACTTCTAGATTTAGATCTTATCAATGAATAATGACAATACCTCATCATTAGATAAGGATAACAACTCATAATAAGGTGGTCTCACACTTTCTGACCTTATAATGACTCACAATCTAACACATAACAACTCATCAATAGATAAAGACAACACCTCATTATAAGATAAGGTGATGTCATCATTACATAAGGATAACAACTCATAATAAGGTGGTCTCATACTTTTTTGTAATTGTATAAGGATTCTCAATCTACCACATAACTACTCATCCATACAAAATAACAACACCTCAGCATTAGATAAGTACAACTCATAATAAGGTGTTCTCGGACTTTATGATTGTATAAAGATTCACAATATAAGACATGTCTTGTCTTATAAATACAAGATAAAACATAGATTATATTCTCATTTGTTCTTTCCTCCCAGCCCTCATCTGCTTACCAGCTGTGAGGAGTCATTTACATCCAAAACGTGTAACTCATAATTTCCTATACAGTTTCAACTAAAAACACAGTAACAATATGTACAACTGCAAAAGTATTGAATTCTCACTGTAAAAAGGCATAATACTTGTAACTCATAATTTCCTATACAGTTTCAACTAAAAACACAGTAACAATATGTACAACTGCAGAAGTATTGAATTCTTACAGTAAAGGGGCATAATTGAAAGAACTTTCCATTGTCTTGTTCCCTAAATTCCATTAATAAGTCATTTGTGTACTCTTTTTCCACGAGTACGCCTCTTTCCACATGCAAGTCGTATTCAAGCCAAAAGTGAATATGTGATGTTACTGTTTCAAACAAATAACGTGAAGGCGGCGTGTTTTTCACTGAAATACTACATGTTTACAGCCACTGTGCAAAACCGATCGAGGGACATGATTGTACTTGTTCCACTCTTGCAAGGAAATGCTCTGAGCGCTTTAAAATACTAAGTAAACGAATAAATATGTGATCATGTGACCATGGAGAACATATCTGAGATATCAAACAAATCAAATTTAGCTCCAAAGGTCTGTGCATCCAACAACAACTGAATCATTCTCACAAATCTCGATTCAACTTCCCTTCCTAACACCCCGCAGTAGTGCCATGATGCCATCTACATCTTACTGAATTATTTATTGATATGATATTTGAAAGCAGTCAACGGCCTGTTACAGGGGCAAGATTTATGAATCAACGGTGCATTTGGTACATCGCATTTGGAATTGATATTAACGTTCTTAATCAATAGAATACATTCTAGCAACATTAGTCAATAGAATACGTTGTATCAACATTAGTATAGGATTTGAATATGATCCAATAAACAGAAGATACATTTGAGAAG
>ML778901.1:1972649-1993573 GCA_009831015.1 Picea engelmannii | reverse complement strand
GAGTCTTTCACTCTGTATTTTTACAGTCTCTGTACATTTCTTTGATTAATAGAAATCATGTATTACTGTATATCTGTGTTTATGGTTGCATCTCTGATACATTTCTGTTATATTATTGAATATCTGCAATATCTCTGTGCATTCTTTATTATATCTCCGCTCTCATTTCGTGCCGAAAATAATCCGGATCATTTTGGCCTTAAAAATGTTGGAGCCACATTCTAGTGGGACATGTTTTTTGCTTTTCATGACCTCAAACATATAGTCGATGCCTATTTAGATGATTTAGCATCAGGCTCTCGCAAGCGAATGGATCATCCCAAGCACCTTATACTAATCTTCGAACGCTGTCACTACTTCAGGATTTGCTTGAATCCAAACAAGTGTAGCTTCTGCATAATGTTAGGACGTTTGTTAGGTTTCATCATATCAACAACAGGGATCATGGTCGATCCTCTTAAGGTGGAGGAAATAATCCAGTTTCCCCCCCCCCATGCATAATCTTACAACTTCAGAGTCTACAAGGCAAGACGAACTTCTTATGACGCTTCACCGCCAACTATGCCAAAATAACAAAGGGATTTATGCGTTTACTAAAGAAATATGTTCCTTTTTTCTAGGATAAAGTTTCTCAATGCTCTTTCGATGCACTAAAACACACCCTCACAACCGCACCTCTGCTACGACCACCTAACTATAACAAATATTTCTTATTATATTTGGATGTCATAGCGTCAACCATAGGCATGGTTTTAGTTCAGGAAGACGATTCATTTTCAGAATACGAGATCTATTACCTGAGTCGAGGCCTCGTAGGATCGGAACTCAATTATTCTCATATCGAAAAACTTACGTTGGGAGCAGTTCATGCTGTTCAACGGTTCCGTCACTATGTTCTGTTTCGCAAGACCACCGTCATTGCTATCGTGAATCCATTCCAGTACATGTTGACACAATGAGTTATAGGCAGAAAAATCAGTAGATGGATAGTCATCCTCCAAGAATTTGACTTAGACTTCATTTCAGCAAAGTCCAAGAAGTTATTGGTCTTCATCGAGCTTATTTTGGAACTTCCGGTTGAGTCAGGTGACGTTGTTCCTGAGGAATCGCCTGTGTGGGGGGAATATGTTTTTTATTGCATATTTAGACCCCTGGTATGGAGATATACTTATCTATCTCCAGACTTTGAAGTGCCCCACCTCTGCTTCTCGTGACGAGCGTCGGCGAATACACCATCAGGCTAAGAATTATCTCATACTTGATGATACGTTGTATCGAAGAGGTGTAGACTACATCTTGTGTCGATGTCTCACTCATGAGGAGGCCATCATAGTGCTCAATTATTGCCATACTGGAGCTTGTGGCAGTCATTTATCTAGGTTGGCAACAACCCAAAAGATTCTATGAGAAGGTTACTTCTGGCCCACACTTATCAAAGATTGTATTGAATCGGTCAAGAAGTGCCATCCATGCCAAATCTTCTCTCGAAAGATAAGGGCACATCTTGCTCCTATGTTTCCTGTCATCACAGTTGGTCCCTTCACTAAGTGGGGGATTGATTACACTACATGAAACCCCTCGTCAGCAAGGGGGCACCACTATATCATCGTAGTTGTCGACTACTTCACTAAGTGGGTCGAAGCTATGGCAACATTTAAAGATGATGGAGAGACTGCAACTCTCTTCTTATTCAACCAGATCATAGCAAGGTTCGACATCTCGAGAGAGATTGTCACTGACTATGGCAGTCACTTTCAGAACCAAATGATGATCGAATTAACATCGAAGCTTGGGTTACGGCCAGAACATTCATCACCTTATTACCCCCAAGCCAATGGGCAGGTAGAAGCTGTAAACAAAACTCTTAAGACTATTCTATAGGGAACTATCAACTCAGCCAAGTCAAATTGGCATTTGATGTTATACTCGGCATTATGGGATTACCAAACATCTGTTAAGACTGCAACTGGTTTCTCACCTTTTCAACTTGTTTACGGGCTGGAGGTAGTCTTGCCCATCGAATGTCAAATCCCATCTCTAAAATTAGCAGTACAGTTATTTCCAAACACTTCTCCGCTTGATGAATGGTTAGTACACCTTGAGCATCTTGATGAGCAGTGTCGCGATGCGGCCCTGACCAACGAGGCTCACAAACATAAGGTCAAGTTTCAATATGATAGGTCCGTTCGTCCTTAGATTTTCTCTGAAGGCGACCTTGTCCTGGTCTATGACCAAGACAAGGACCCCCTGGGGGAAGGAAAGTTTAAAACCATGTGGTTCATACCCTTCATTATAAAAGAGGTATTAAAAAAGGGTGCTTATTGTTTGGTTGATTTTGAAGGGAATGCTTTGGTGGATCCTAGAAATGGGCTCTACCTCAAGAAGTATTACTCATAGACAGGTCACTGTGGGTAACTTTTTATAACATATGTATAGTCTTTGTACTATTACTTTTTAAGTTTCTTTTAAAGTGTTATGGATGTGTCATTGATGTTATCTTTCGTCAATATGGCAGATGTCAAGTGAGTCTGAGTTGTTCGTTTGTTATGCAGATGGTGCTAGTCGACACATGCGGAGGCTTGCCTCCGCAGCTTGGGTAATATTTACACCTCAGGGTCACTTGTTATCTTCCAGAGGTATATGCTTCGGTGACACCACAAATAATGTCGTTGAGTATAGTGCAGTTATTGAGTTGCTTCATGATTCCTTGTCATTGGGTATCTCTCATCTCCAGGTCTATCTTGATGCTCAACTGGTTGTGTCGCAGCTAAACAGAGTATATTGGATTCATGATTCAACTTTACACCGACGATTCCTTAGGGTATGTCTCTTAGAATGAAACTTTGATTATATTACATATTTTCATGTTCCTAGGAGATTAGACCAAATTACAAATACTCTAGCTAATCAAATTTTAGATTGGCATCTTGCCCACATATAAAAGAACATGGGCATAAACATGTAAATACATTTTTTCACACAGAATCCATAAGACACAAAAAGATAAAAACCATATATAAACATCATAAAATAACCAAAGTACATAGATGGATGCAAGCGCCTTAAAAATGGGAATAGTAACGAGTCATTGGGCTTATGCCCTCAAAAAATATATACAAGTAGGTGCTCATGGAACATAAAAAGTCTAAGTCTGTTAAGGGCTTATGGGCCCTGTTATAATCATTCACAACACAGGCTAAACGTCTAAACAATTGGACCCATGTCCAAGGTGCCCCCACAACATGAAGCTGCATGGATGGCGGCAGGTCCTCTATCTATGCCATCGGGACTATGTGAGTGAGCACTGTGATGTTCTGCTCAACTCATCTAAGGACCCTCTCGGCCTCTCTGGCTGGGAGGTTCCTTGCTACTACTGCTCCCCCAGCGGAGGCAGCCGCGGCTTCTGGCCGTGGACGACGCTTGTTCCATGCATAATCAACAAGTCGCACGGGTCCCACATCTGCATGCAACAAACGTTTACTCGTCAAATACTCTGGCATACAAAAAATTATATATATAACAAAAAGACATAAAAATTACATATGCAAACAAAAAAACTACAAAGGTGGAGACTTACCCATCTCCCCTCGCTCCTCACCAGGAGGCACGGGTATCTCAGGATCTCTAGAGAAATCTATTCCTGCATATGGGTAGTCCTCAATCACAGGGATCTGTCGTGACAACCAAGCAAAGAAATCATCGTCGAAGGACTGAACGGTCCCTCCATCACCCTATCGCGACAGTAATACTACCCATCTACACACTGTAGGGAAAGAGGCCTGATGTCCTCGTACTACAACCCGAGGACTGAAACTCGAAACTCTCTCAAAAAAGAATGAACACAATATTGTCCCGAACCCGAAGTTCCTCTGTGTTCGCTATCGGCAATCTGTCAATTACCTCTTCATGCACTCGAGTAGTGTGGTACTCTAATCAAAAATTTGTGCATTCATGCACTGGATGGCACAGTTCATCTGTGAACGCGAAGCCTGATGAAAGGCTGCTGAGCCGGTAATCCGTCCAATCAATAACAATATAGTCTACAGCGCTAAGTTAGCAATATTGCTAATGGGTACCTGGGAGCCCACTCGGTCAGTCCCAGCCTCACAATGCCCATCTATCAATTCTGAGATCTTGCTCGGCCCTGCAGGAAACATTTGGAATTTGATTGGTTCCCCTCTCCTTGAGAGGCCATTCAGAATGTAGATATCCTCGGTGGTGGGCACCAGTGATTGCCCCTCTAGCATAAATGCCTCTGCATCAGGGTGCCAGTAGTCAATCAAGGCGTTCAGTAGCCTTGGTTGTGCACACATAAATAGACATAGAAATAATTTGAGTAAACCGCATTGCATTAACACAGCCATGACATTTGGATCTACTACAACCAACTCACTGATTGGCTCATACTCCCTTTCCCTCCACTGGACATACATCCTGCCAACACAACAAGGTAAAGGAGGGTCAGTAATTACTTTTAGTTTTCTTTTTCATCATAAAAGGGGGGTACACGCGGGCTGTAGAGGTGACAGTCGCGTGTACACGTGGGTAGAGTTTACTCTGCCCAAATGTACATGTGGCCTATCTAGAGACAGCCTGCGTGTACATAGGGCCGACCTTTTTAAGGTCGACGCCCACCCAAAAAATAAAATAAACAATGAAATTGAAATATTCAATAGCTAGATAAGGGAGTTTGTACTTAATTGGTCCAAGCAGAAGTTCGTTTCGTCCACTGTAGCTCCCGAAATGACTATTTTTGGCAAAGGGAGTCTTTTGGCTCCAGAGTCAATTTCCAAATCAGCAATGGTGATAATGAGCTGCCAACTTCTATTTATAGACTTTTTGGCCTCTTTTTGTCATTTTTTTTGGCCTCCCTTATCAGTTTATTTATACCAAAAACCATTTAGAGTGATCCAAGAGTTATATGGGAGGGATTTGATCGGGTATTGGGACACATTTTTTTTTTTTTGAGTTTTGAGAAAATATTGACGATCCATAATTTTTTTTTTTTCAAAAATCAACTTGACCATATAGGTTAGGTTACCACCCCAACTTTTCCATCTCGTTGTATTTTTCTTCTTCTATAGGATCGGTCGCATCAGGTTGTGACAAAGAACCGTCATATTTTCTCTAGAAGTGTCGCAACTTGGTGGTAGAGATTACCAGAACATGGATCCCTAGGTAGGTCTTGGTTTCATTATGGTGTCCATGTCGTTTCTAAAAACATTGTAGGCTTAGGAGTCCGTATAGTCTTTCGTGAATATGAGTTTAAGCCTCATTTGCATGAATCTTTTTCACTCTTTGTCTCACCCTCAGGATTCCCAAAAAATAACGGGTCTCCTTTTAAGCCCTTTTCAGACCCTCTAAAAATGAAAAGATTGCCAGGCGATCTTGTGGCCTTTCATGCTCGTTAAACTGAAATTTGAATTCACGTCTGTTCGGCAGTAGTTTACCCCTTTTTTGGTCTGGACGGTCAACTGTAGGAGAAAAGGTATACTCTATTGAATTCTCATTCTTTAGAAGAGTACTCTCACGTATAATTTTATTCCTTTTTTGGGCCTGAGGGACTAAATTTACGAAAAAGAAACCCCCACGGAGTCCATAGTTAAGCTCTTTTCAGACTCCCTAAAATTGAAAAGATCGCCAAGTGACCTTATTTTTTCACAGTAGTTAAATTGATCCAGAAGAATATTCCCGACGGAGTCCATAGTTAAGCTTTTTTCAGATTCCTTAAAAGTGAAAAAATAGTCGAGTGATATTGTCCTTGTCACACTTGTTAAAATGGTTTTGAATTGATGTCTAATCGGTGCTAGTTTATCCCTTTCTCGAATCGACTAGACTATTGTCGAAAAAGGTACCCCAGCAGAGTCTCCTTTCATGCTTTTTCAGACTCTCTAAATATGAAAAACCACCGAGCTTACCTTCTCTGGGCTCGTTAAACTTACATCGAAGGACGTTACCATTGTGTGTTCTATCAACCACATTTGCATACCTTATCAATGAGCCTTGTGATAATTTGCTTCTGCGTTTTAACACCTTTGGCCTTCGGAGGATTTACCCCGAGTATCATTTTACCAGAACATCAGTATTGTCCTTGTGCCTTGAGATCGTATTTTTGCAGTACTAGTTCCTCCATTGTAACATAATATTCCTTTATTCGTTTTCCAAAATTATCGAAAAGAACAAAAAAATCAAATATACCCCGAAAAGAGGATGGGAAAAGTATTTTCTTTATTGGCATCATAATGAGTCACCCTTGGATAAAGCACATCTGTCTGTTTGTTCATCAGACTATGGGATGTAGTACGAACTTAAGAAGTTTTTCTCACTATATAGATTTGTGTCCTCCACCGTTTGGTTATTCTTCCAAACATATGGAGAGTTTGCGTTGCCTCCTGCTTCGTAGACTTATGATTAACATATATGCTGCCTGAGTCTTATCACTTTTCATGCTATTGTCCAAGGGAAGTTTGTCACTAAGTCTGAGTCGGCCCCTCTGCAATATGTCTCTTGTCCGCATACCGAGCCACCCTGAACGTCTAATCAAGTCCTTGTTCGAAATCACTGAAGCCTTCAGTCCGATCATCAAGATTATCAAGTCCATAACCGACGAGCCGTCAAAGACCTTTGGGTAGTGCATTTGTACACTCATATTACACTCCTACCCGATTTTAAGAAGATTTTGAAGTTGTTTCTTGAGCTCTGAAGTCCAGCCATCAGGATGAATCAACTTCTGGAAGATGGATACTCTATATGTATATCTTTCTGATTTCGAGATGTAGCTCCACTATGTATTATTCGCGGCTACTCTTTATAGTTATTTGACATGGATCTACAGTGTATTTGATTCGTAGCCATGGTTCTACTTTATCCCGAGCATGGGTATGCCCACCTCGGTGAGACATTTGTTATTTTGCAGACGACATCTCCTGGTTCCTGATCCTTGGGCTTAATCGTTTGGCACATCAGTAAAGATTGGTAATGTATTTCAGCCATCAGATGCTCTTCTGACCTCACACATTAGGGGGCATCTGTTATAACCCTAAATTGCACCACACATGCTTACCTGGCATCAGGCCAACTCATATCCCTTTCTTGCCAAAACTATGCTGAACAACTCTTTGAAAATCCTCTTGGGTCAAGGCGCACGCGCCCTAACCCATTATTGCACGTGTGTGCATGCTTGCTGACTCACAACAACCCACGTGTACCTAAAAAAGCACGAAAAAATGAAAGTTTCCGACGGAACAAAAAGTTATTGGTGAGTTAACTGAAACTCCCGGCCATGCATGGCCGAGGGTTCGTCCAAAACCCTAGTTCCTTCTAGCCTATAAAAGAAGGGGTAGGGGTACAATTTGGAGGAGGAAAAAATATAGCAAAGAAACTCTGCCCATTTACGTAATCCATTGTCCCAACCCTTTATCCTTTCCTCATGCCAAAGGATATTTAACACAAAGCAATTGAAGGATAGAAGAAAATGAGCCCAGGATCAGGTTCAAGGAGCGGTGGTCGGTCTCAGATTTGTAAATTGATTCACTTTCAGTAATAAAAAGAATACTTTTCCCGTCCCAATGCATGAATTGTCTATGGTTTGATTAATTTATGCTTGATTTCTAACCCTTGAGTATAGAAGTAACATGCATGCATAGTTGTTGTTTGTCTTGAGTGTAGGTCATCTGTGGAAGGAGCAGCGCAAGAAAGTAATCAAAGCGCAATGGAGGATCTACATCGAACATCGGTAATAAGGTTGGTTGTTCTTTTCCATGCATTTACTGTGAAAAAGGGGCTTAAATCTTGGGTTTTACGTAAAAAAGTAGTTTCTATTCAGTCAAAATATGCATGCAAGTCTGACCTTAGTTTGCTAGTCCGTAGGGTGTTTTTCCCAACAACATCCGGACTAAAGTGCTTCCATTGCACTTTTACATGGGCGAAGACTCTGTTCTGAAGTGATATTTGTCTCCTGTCCAAAATGTACAGAGGTTCCTCTTGGAACTCGCCTTCTAGTTCCACCTACACCAAGTTCCAATCGATCATATGAGTAGGGTCATGAACATAATTCTTTAACAAAGAAACATGAAATCCATTATGAATTTTTAGATTGGCAGGGAGTGCAAGTTGGTATGCTATGGGTCCAATTCAAGGTAATATCTCGAAAGGCCCACAAAACCTGGGTGCCAACTTGGCACAACTCCCTAGATTTAGTGAACTTTTTCGGGCCTTTACTTATAAGTAGACATGGTCTCCCACTTGAAATTCCAAGTGTCTTCTTTTCTGGTCCACGTAACTTTTTTGTCTCTCCTGAGCCTCTTTTATGTTTTGTTGTACTTTTCTTACCATACTCTCCATTTCCTGGAGCATCTCTGGTCCAACCATGATTCTAATAAGTGGGTTATCCCAGCTAATTGGAGTCATACACTTTCTGTCGTATAGTAACTCGAAAGGTCTCATTTTAGCCGAAGTTTGGTGTGACATCCCCAAAAATAAATTATTCTTGAATTGGAAATTTCTTAGAAAATTATTTCTATTTTTGGTAAATTTGAAATCGAAATTTTTTCTCCATTTTTGGAAATTATGAATTTAATTAATTGTATTTAATGATTTTGACTGTTGGAAAAAGACCTGAATTGACCCAACTAACTTCTTGACTATGAAACTTGTATGAAAAAAAATATTTTATAATTATTGATGGAAGACAAATGGAACAACCATGTTGAAATCAGTTGACCATGACTCCATGAGTGGGGAACATGTTGGAACGGTAACAACCCTAGTTAAATAATTAATTGTCATAGTTAAATAAACGTTTAAAGTATATTAAGTTTAATTAATTAATTAATTAATTGTCCTGAAATTTTTTTTTTTTAATGTATATTAATTAATTAATTAATTAACTCATTAAATATTTGGGTAATGAATTTAAGTTTAATAAATTTTAATTAATTAAATGAAAACTTAACATATCAAATGATGGAACCATTAAGGACAAGGGGTTAAGGTGGTTGGCATTGAATGGAGGGATAAGCTCGGTGAGTCTTAATGAAAGGAGGAACACGATGAATGAGGAAAAAAGGGAAAAGGAGGATATGAGGGGAAAAACACTCGGGAGAAGGGAAATTTTTGGGGAGGGGAGCATTATTTTTATATGGGAGACTGTATTGGGCATTTTTACTTGTGGGGAGATTGGGAGACTGTATTACTGGTTTTTGGTTGGAAAAGTTTGTTGTAGGACTGAGATAGGGGACACTTGTTGCTGGGATTTTTCAGCTCGAGGGCTAGAAATCCTTACAGAATCCTGTAGCTAGGGAGCCATATAGGCTCTGTTCCTAGCTGGCTAGGAGGTTAGACAGTTTTGGGTAGAGTATCATGCAAAGTTGGAGGACGACAGTAGTAGCATCATTTAGAGGTATGTAGGTATTCTCCCCATTTGAATGAGCTTGCGGTGAGTCGAACCTTTGACATATTGCGCTGCATTTCTACAATTCTATTGCTTAAGTCAGAGGACCAACCGCTTCTAAATCTATGTGGTATCAAGTTCTCAATTCCACAGGGTAGAGATAACTTGGAGCACTAATTAGGATCCCACGAAGCACCATAAGGGTGCACTGTGTGTAAAAAAAAAATAATACAACAAAATGTTATTGGGTCCGAGGCTCATTCTCCAACCATCGACTATGTTCTCTGCAAGACAAGGAAAATCATAACATATCACAAGGTAGCAACCGAGAGACGAAGTGCCAAGCTAAATGGAAGAGTCCACAAAGGAAATTTCCAAGTGCTCAACGTGTCCAAAAAAAATAATAATAAAAAGAATAGAGGGTCCAAGGCCCAATCTACAGGTTTCATTACAAGTTCCAAAGTCCATGAGCGTAGCACCAAATACAAACCAAGCAAGAGCACTAAGCACCAAACCAAGTAGAATCCACGAAGGGCCCATTTTGAAGCATAATCTATGCACAACATTACATGCAAAACCCCATCGTATCTACGAAGAAGATCCCACGAGAGTAGAATAGTTTCTCACAATGCGTGTAGTAAAGACTATAAAAAAAAATGATGCAAATCCATACACGTATACGACAAGCTATTCAATCAGTTTTCATCCCGTACTCTAGAAAACATGAAAACCTAAAATGATACAAGAAACAAGAAAATCATAAATGCCTCATAGGAATGCCAATCCAAAAAAAAAACGATGCTCTCCCATACACTCATACATGGTGCAAGTTACAGCCCGACGACCAAGGCTACACGCCAGAAAAACCAGTCCATGCCCACAACCAAAATACAAACCAACACCAGAGGACGGTGCACTATGGTAGTATGGTCGGGCTCTTGAGATTTGGTAGCCAAACAACACAAGTTTGAAAACCTACTGCGCGGCCAAGCCCACACAGTCAATAAGCCTTCCCTCTGCGAAGCAAATGAAAAAAAAAATGAGAATGAAGAGGAGCGCGACCACCCTTGTAGAATTAAGAGGCATGTAGGGTTGGGATAGAAATGCATGTAAGGTTTTAGGAGTTGAGAGGGAAATAGGGCACGTGGGCCTCATGTGAGGACCAACGATGCCCTAGAAATTTTATTTTTTTAAATATCAATTTATTTAAAAAAAATTTATGTTGCCTTGTTTTATTTTATTTATTATTATTATTCATTTTTAAATTTAAAATTCAAATTTTTAAATAGCTTTGAATTTAAATTTGTTAAGAGTAAAATTTAAAATTTAAAATTAGTTATAAATTTTAGACTTTAATTTAATTTTTTTTTTTTTAAATTAAACTTTAAAATTTTTAGAGCAAAGTTAATTTTTTTTTTTTTTAATTAAAGTTTTAAATTTTCATAGCAAAGTTTAATTTAAAAAAAATATATATATATTTCAACTATTGATATTAATGATTTATTAATTAAAATGAGTAATTGATATTAATACTTAAGTACATAATTTAATCATTAAGTATGTTCAAGGTCACATTAATTATTTTTTTTTAATTAAAAAAAATAAAAATTGAGGACTTAAACCATGATAAAGTTGGAAGGTGTTTCATGCACGTTAGGAAGGTAAGTTAGAGGAATAGGCGAGTGTGGTATAGTTCTAGCGTAACTACCAGGCGAGAGGCTCAATAGTTTTCTTAGGCGAAGACATCAAACTTAGATGCTTTAACTCTAACCTAGCCATTTCCCCTAAAGAGAGTAACGTCTATTTACAGACAAGTAAAAAAAAAATTACTCCTAACCATGTTTTCTAGTTTAAGTTGTGCAAATTTGAAATGTCCTAGACTCACCCTGACAACTTTGGTTGATGTAGACTCAAGTATACAGGATGGTTAGAGCGAGAGGAAATCAAGGCAGAAGGGCATTGACACAGAGACCGCCAACGCCGCCACCACCATCACCTAAAATGGCCCTCATTCTATGCTGTTTGGAGGCCATAAATGATACTTTAAAGGGGTGTTAGCCAGCAGGGATCGAAGTGGAGACCCCGCCATCTAGAATGGGTAATCCAGAAGCATCAAGGGATTCAGGGGGAGGGTCTCCACCTGAAGACATCGCTAGAGAAGTGCAGAAGATCAAACTTGCAGAGTTTGCCGCGGGTTGTGCCAGTGAACGTGTAGAGGCATGGTTGAAGGCATGACAAGGTGTTTTTCCTTAAGAGACTATGCGTCCACTTCAAAGGCGAAGATAGTGATTTTTCAGTTGAGAGACAGTGCCTTGGGATATGAAATGAATATTCTTAGCATCAAGAATCAATAGTTCAGAAATTTGGACAGAGTTGCAGAACTCTATTTACCTACAAAATCGATATTGTAAAAACTTGAAGGAAACAAAAATCGTAGCATCCACATCACAAATAAAATATTCATTTTGAAGAGACTGAAATCACTTCCTTAGCACAGGGGATGGTTTCGCAAATAGAAAGATCTAGACAAATTTATGGAGGGTATCTCCCTTATTTTTCTATCACACAACATAAATCTAGATTCGCTATTGAAATACAGATTTAAGAGAACCCATGACTACTTACATAAAGATAACGAAATAGTTAGATAAATGTATCAACTCTTTAAATTCCCTTAAAGAATCAAGAAAGAGATATAACCTCTACCAAGTAGAACAAAGATTTAATCACATGGTATGAGAAATTGAAAGAACAGTAAGTTCAACCCCTTTTTCTCTTACGAAACTAACTCTTGCATTGTCGGTATTCCCGCTCCCTATTGGGTTGTTAACACAGACCAGGACTTCCTACAAAGTTTCGTGGAGATGAAAATATTTACCGTAGGGTATAAGGATTTGGGACCCATTACAGAGGATAAATTGGGGTTGCAAAAAAACCCTAAAGCATTGAAGAGTATTTGACAAAACGATAAGATTCTAATGTAGAACTGAGAAAGTCAGATCGAGTAGAGCAAGGAGAAATGTATGGTGACTGATGCGCACTACGTTATTCTAGAATCACAGAGAGCTCACCATAAAACGATTGAGATTTTTCTTACCTTGAACAGAATAGCATCCAATTGGTAGATGCCCTATCCTTTTCTTCCTGCCCAAGCCGAGCCCAAATGCAAGATTCAGTCCATGTTCACTGAGTCGAATATCACAGTGTTATCACTGGAGCGCTTTCGTAAAATACATAGAACCAAAGGAGAATGAAACAATAACCCTAGAAACCCTTAACTGAGTAGAGTAATAGTGGTAGTTACGAAGATTGTACCTTTTCATGTGATAGGATGGAGGTGGCACGTTTAGTATTGGACACTGTGACTAAGCGACAACCCTCAAGAGGTACTCTTGTAGGTAGCCATTAATAGGATAGACGGAAGTTTTAATTAGCGACTAACAAACCATTTATTCGACATTCATACCAAGTTATTGCAAAGTGTTAGAATAGTTAAGTTATGGCGCGACTAAAGTCTGACCAATTTGGTTTGATCATATGATCAAGTTCAGGACGAATAACTCTTATCGTTGGCTTAGTAATGTTTCCGACCTTTAACCATATTTATTTACTATGGTAATAAAGGTCAGGGTTTAACCATATACAGTTCTCCACGAATTCTAAGTTACTTAGACATGTGGTAATAGAGTTTGGGGTTTAACCATATACATTTCTCCACAAATTCTAAGTTACTTAGAGAGATAGCATGTAGAGGCACCTTTTTATTAAAGTATGTGATATATGCTTTGATCCTGAATTCGTATAGACCCTATATGGTATAAGTAATGTTTATACATAGAGATGGGTATAATTCTAGTGGGGATTTAATAATATAAACGTTAATATTTATGAATCGAGATGGTTGTGATGCTAGTGGAACTTGACTAATGTAAATGCTAACCCTTTATATTTATATTAGCGGATAGAAATGTTAGTAACTAAGAGACTAAGCTATAGCGAAGCTATCCCTTAACCCTTATATATGTGATTACTGCACAACATGAAATAACTCAGAGACATAATCTTTTATATATGGTATTTAGTTGTATCAATGAAGTGGTAAACATAAACCTTGCAAAAATAAATAGTGAGGACAACTACATGCTTATATTAATGTTATGTCTTTCTAAATAAGTTGTTCGAAGAAAAAGGAGAGTTAATATCACTAACTTTTTTTTTATCTTGTAAATTTGGGAAACATTACATGGCCTATTATATTCCGGTTTTTTGATTAGATATACTAATAGTGGTTGATTAGATATACTAATAGTGGTAAACCGAATATGTAGTATTCACAACAACAACTTGTCAAACAATTTGGTTAGGCACACTTCAACTACTACCTCAAGGTAGTAACACCATCATGGAAATTGAACTTTTCCCAATGATAAAAATCTCATAGCTTTCCACCATTAAGTCCAATTCCTTTGGGCTAAGTTGCCATATTGTTTTAGTGCAGAGAGTGAATGTCTCTCACTGAGTTATATGTATGAATTATTTATTATTTACCTAAAATATTAAACTATCAGATTTCTCTCATTAAATATGTCTGAATTGCTGTTGCTCTTGTCTCTAACCCATTTTTTACCCCTTGGTTTTCCTTGTTCTAGGTTTTTTTTTTTACCTCTTGGCTTTCCTTGTTCTCGTTTATTTGGTGGGATCATTGTTCTTTCTCAGTCAGCCATACATGGTTATGAATAATGCAAAAGCTAATGCTCTCTTCCATTCAATTCTCAGTATGGCACTCAAATAGTTATATGGCCATGAATTTTCCATTTTTAAATAAAAATTAACAAAATATGTTGAATCTCAATATAGTACTCAAATAATTATATATGGCTATGACTTTAGAAATTTTTAAATAAAAATTAACCCCTTATATTACTAAAAGGATGTAGAAAGCACCCAAAACAATTCATACAAAAAATTTCAAATATATTAACGTCGTGTCTTATAAGGACAAGATAAATCACAGAATATTTTGATTTGTAAAGCTTCCCTCCTTAGCCTTCGATTCATCTGCTCCTCATGAACAACACTGCTTACTATTTTCATTTTCTCCTCTTTCGTATGAGCAACATTATTCACTATTCCTCTTTGGTACTGGGAAGTCCTTTTCACCGAAAACGCGTCACGCATATGTACAACTGCAAACGTATTGATTTGATATCAGAAAGCAGTTAGACGTCGAGGCAAGTTTTCTGGATCCACAGAGCATTTGTTACGTCTTATTTGGAATTGTATATGGATCACTGAGCGCAGTTGTATGTGAATAGTATATGGATCACTGAGCGGGAAGAAAATATACCATGAAAAAATTCAATATGGTTGAAATTTTAGAAGAATTTTACATTTAGGATAGTCTACTAAGGAAAAATAAAATAATTTATTAGAACTTTTTAATATTTTTCAATTTTTTTTTGACTATTTAGTTTTTAAATTTAAGAATCACTGGATTAAATATATAAGAATTATTATTAAAGACAATAAAATAAGCTAAGCTTAACATTTATCCTTATCTATATTATATAACATTTATACATATCTCTATTATATGAAAAACTAGATTATTTGATAATTTTGTAAATTTTCTTACAGTAAATTTCAATACAAGCTAACCTTCTTATTATAATTGAATACCCAATAAAAACATCACAAAAAAATACTGACTATAAAAAAAAGTTTAAAAGAAGACTATACATAAATTGAACATTTACGTTTTCTTATGGGGTCCAATAATTTTTTTGTTCTACTTGATGGCGTTGGCGAAAGTTTATAGCTTTATGTAAAATGAGCATTTTCTCTAAAAACCCTCGTTAAAATTTGCTGAACCAAATTGGTCCGCAGGAGATAACTACAAGGCAATGCTGGAAGATTGCATTTCCTACTTAGATTGCCAGTGAGCCACCAGATTTCAAGGAAAAGGGTGTCAACAAAGGCGTATCAAGGATTAGCTCATGAAACAAAGTCTTCATCAATGACGAAAGGGAATTGTATCTTGTATCTTGCTGTGATAGTTATTCATTGTTTTAACAAGCTGTTCTTTGACAAAGCTAGTTATGAAAGGGCAACAACAAATTCTCATGGCAATCAATATGCTCATTAATAACAATTGAAAAAATGCGTAGCAATCAATATGCTGATTAATAACAATGGAAAAACTCACCAACAGAAAGGTTATTATTAGCAAATTTATGAAGACAGAGTTTAAATTAATTTATGCTTCAATAGATAAATTTAATTTAAACAAAATCCAAATTAATCTTAAAAGATGGAGAAAGTCTAAATTTATTTAAAAATAAAAGTCACTTGTATAGGAAGTCTATTCTATCATTGATCGTATTAGATAGAATATTATTTCCCTGTACTTGTGGCGGTACATGAGAAATTAATGGATTGGCTGAAATTTTTATACAACATTTGTTCAGTCGGTGATTTGCTTAAAACTAAGATTCACGTTGGAAAAAGATGAAAATAAAATAACTGCGCCACTTCTTAAAAACTTAAAAAATATCATTCAATTTAGGTTTTGAAAACAATATTTCATGTGGAAAAGTGGTAAGTAAACAATATTTACATCTAGTGTGTTGTCAAGAATACACAAAAATGTTTTTGGGAAATTATATCTATCTATATATATAATTCATTTAAAATTGAAATTACTAAATCATTTCAATTAATTTCAATTGTCTTGAAGCTATATAGCTATTTATGTTGGAAAAGTAAATGGACATAAATATCTATAGCCATCCATGTTGGAGACGTAAGAAAATAAAATCATTTTGTTACTTATTAATAAATTTTAAAAGTAAAAGCATATGTTGGATTGAATTTAAGCAACAATATTTTGTATTTTATATTGAAGTTTTTTTAAAGTAAAGTTGAAATAATATTTGTAATTGATGAGTGTGTGCTTTGAATGGGTGTGGATTTGATGGTGGATTGAATGTGGGTTTGCGAAGGAGTAAGATGCATAAAAAAAAACATGAAGTTTCACACAAGTGACTCTTGGAGTCCATATAAAAGAAGGCCGCACAATCAAAAGGAACATAGATCATTTTCGAAAAAAAATTCAAGGCAAGTGTGCCACAACGAACTTAGGTAGACTTTCCAAGATGGAAGACAAGTACGCAAGAGTTGGACACTTTGGGAAGTTTTGAGGAAGTTTGAAAATGAAACTATGTGGAGGCATATGTGAGGCATAACTAAAATATGTGTTAGCTTGGTGAAAGTCTACCAAAATGAAGGGACAACAAGTCTGCAGTTGTGGACACCTCCAAGGTTTACCACAAGTAGTTGTGAAGATAGTTGCAATATAGAGTCTTGGTGGGAAAAATATTCTCTTGAGTGTGTTGGTGAGGTGGGGTGAGTTCTTTGACTCTGCCATGTTGTAAACCGAGTTGTTAGTGCTCTTTATGTAACAATTTTACAATAACAAAGACTTAGCCAATTGTTAGGCATGGTTTGTGTTTCTCACAATATTTATGTGTTTTCCTTCATTTTTGTTGTGTTGTTTTTCTATTGCAATTTCATGTTCATGGATGCATGTTTAAATAAGACTAACTCTTAAATTGTGTTAACAAATGTCTAAGTAAGAAATCGTTGCACTAGAGTAGGAGTGTGACTTGCCTAACGGAGTATGGGTATTCTCTAAGTAAAGAAGCGTATTCTAGATGAAGTATTCTTGGTGGGTCAAGAAACGAAATAAGAATTGTCATGGTACCACATGTAAGAACCGTCATGGTACTGCAGACACTACCAAAGCTTGTGGGAAGACCTAGATGCACTCCTTGAGAAAACCAAGAGGAGAGCTCTAAGGGAAAATTGGGCACTTGGGAAAGGCAGGCGAATGAAGGACTATCGTAGAACCAATCAAAGAAGTAACAATAGAGTTGAACTAATAATAAGTTGGGCACAAACCTTAGTGAATGGTTCGACAAGGTGGGATATAACATTGCAGGTGGTTTGAGTAGATCCACATGCACATATGAAGACCATGGTTGAAGTTTGTGACTAGGAATAAAGCATTTGGTGTGTAAATGACCACAAAAAGAATTTGCAGCCTTTGAATACTGCAGTGGAGTTGCACAAAAATCTTGGATAGGCCAAGTGATGAGGGTTAAGTAGCAAAATGGATGGTGCAAGTGACGAATCCTTGAAGGTCAAGAGAGACAGTGTAACTCAATAATTAGAGAAACTCCAAGAGGCATTAGAGAGGATGTATGAATATGACTTGGAGATAGAGTTTGAGATCAACAGGTTGAAGGCATTGCCAAGGAGGATTGATACTTTGACACCAACTGCATTGGGAGCACTTAAGGTGGAGATCATCCAACATGAATGTAGTGCATCAACAAAGGATCATCTGAAATAGCTTGTGTGTAAAGGTAGAATGATTGAGTGCTACCTCTATTCACAAAATCCCATTTTTGTTTGAGGAGGAGGCTCAACCCAGACTAATAGCGGAAGTCATGAACACATTGGTGGAGTGCATGGAGGAGTTCAAGACAAGAGGTCAAGGACAATTTTTTTCAAAGTGACGCAGTTGAAGGCTTATGCTTTATGGACACAACGGTAAGTGGGATGAAGATGGTATCTTTCATTAACATTGGGGAAATGCATAGTTTTGTGAGTGAACAAGTTTCAAAGTCTTTTCATTGCAAACTTAAGGGCGACACTGGAACATGTAAAGTGTTGAAATCAACAATGATGATGGTGACATGAATTGTTCATTCAACACCATTGAGAGTTGGGGATTGGTTTTGCAACATGGATATGTTGGTAGCTCCATTGGAAGATCATGCGATGATCTTTGGCTTGGACTTCCCAAGTCTTTCCAATCTTTCTCCACTCACTCACGAAACATGCTTAGTTTTCTTGGATGAGACCACAATACCAAGAGAATCCTTGATGACGAAGAGGAAGCTCAGGATGATGCCTAGGATATGTGTGATCAATTTGATAGAAGGAGTCACTAGGAGCACTAATGGGCCTTTAAATGTGACACAACATCCATAAGTCATCCATACCACAACATCTCTAAGTGGTTTGGGACAAGAAGAAAAAAAAAAAGATGATGAAGACTTCAGTGAAGACAACCATGGGGAAGTTTGGTTGATGAAGGAACCTGCATAACCATGAACATGATTTTAAGAGGGAGTTGGAATATTCACTTTCTATGGAGGATGAACATCACCAAGTGCACAGTCATCAAAAATGGATTATGGATGTCGTGGGATATTGGGAAGCATAATTACCCATTGCAGAAACTCCAAGAGTTGAGCCAAGACAATGAGTCAAGGCACCTGCTAAACCATATTTGGAGACAATGTGGAAAAGGTAGAAGATGAAGACTGAAATTCAAAGATATTTGTGAACTTTTGTAGGAAGGCCATGGGAATATAGGACTTCCATCTTACTGCAGAACGACTTGAGGAGTTTGGATGCACATTGAAGGAAGTTTATTTGGTTAGGCGATAATTACGCACAAAACATAAGTCACACACTATGTATGTATATAGCCTTGGTGAGAGATATTGGGTACATTCTTCGTGCTAAACAAATAATATGAAAATGTGCTACCATGAGAGAAAATAACGAATGGTGATGCTTAGTGGAGGTGTCATCGACAAATGAGTTGTGTAGGTGACTTTCCAATCTAAGGAAAGGGGTAGGACCTTGTTGAGAACCAAAGGGGTTAATTTAAGTGAAATGAATAGGTTGAGACAGTAGCAGGCGCCTCAACAAGACTAAGAGGAGTTAGACAGGATGATGACGAGGTAGGCATAAAATACTTTGTTGGATGTGGAGACATGCATTCTTTAGAGATGAATACAATAGTCGGATTGATCACCCAACCAATTTGGATCGTGAGAGGATCCAATGTACATGACACCCAAATGACAAGGTTGAAGTGTCAAATCCATCAAGGGTCAAGAGTTTATAGCACATGGGGCCACTTAGCAGAACATCCTCCGAAGAGTTTTTTTTATGATAATGGTTGAGAAAGAAACAATAATTGAGTGGTGACCAGATCCAGGGATGGGCAGGAAGGCCATCGAGATCGACAAATGTTTCTAGGGATGAAAACAAATTGGAGTGGGGGAGCATATATGGTCTCCCATGATACGTACAGAGTGCACACTTTCCTTGCACAGATTCAACGATGGAACATACAGAGAGCACAAGGAATAAGTGATAGGTTGGGCGAACAGAGACATTTTGGAGTGGGAAGGAGCACCTTTGGTACACAATGGCGATGCACGACACCAAGGGGGAACACATTTTAATTTCCTTAGAACAATTGACAGAAACTTAGTCAGGACATGAAGAGTGCAAAAGGAAAGGGGCGTGCACCTAAGGATGGGTTGCATTAATCTAAGAGACTAGCAATTCATGAGTATGTGGGCTTTGGATGGGCACATTAGATCCAACAACAATCAATTGAGTGTGGGTGTATGAATGGGTGTGATGCACATAAGAGACATGACGTTTTGTACAAGTGACTCTTGGAGTCAATATAAAAGAAAGGGCACAAAACCAAAGCCTAGAGATAGAGCATTTTCGAAAGAGATTTGGAGGAAAGTCTGAGACAACAAACTAAGGGAGAGTTTCCAAGATGGAAGACAAGTAGCTAAGAGTTGGAATCTTTGAGAGGTTTTGGGGAAGTCTGAAGACGTAGGTATTTGGAGGCATGTCTGAGGTAGAAATGAAATTTGTGTTAGCTTGGTGAAAGTCTACTGAAACGAAGGGACAACAAGTCTACGATTGTTGGCACTTTGAGGTAGTGTCTTGGTGGGATGAATTTGTTCTTGACTTTCTTACTGAGGTGACGCAAGTTGTCTCACTCTCCCATGTTTTAAACCAAGATGATAGTGCTTTTTATGCAACTTTTTCACAATCACAAAGACTTAGTCGGGTGTTAGGAACGGTTTGTGTCATCCATACCATTTTTTTGTTTGTCTTCTTTTTTGTTTCGCAGTTGTTTTCTTGAAAACTCATATTGATGATGCATACTTCAATAAGACTAAATATACACACTTAAAAAACAAGAGTTACACTAGAGTAGAAGTTTGCCTATGCTCTAGATAAAGATGCATAATTCTAATGCATAATTCTAATGAAGTATTCTTGATCTTCCATGCAACTAAGTGAACAAAATATGAAGAGTTTAAAAGTATGATTTGAATTCGAATTCCAATGAATGTTGGGTGTGCATTTTCACCATAGGGCGCTTTATAATCTCTCTCATTTCACTTGTCTTACTTCGATTCAACGGAGAAATTCTAAGGAGTTAAGACATCTGCGCAAAAATATAGTTCTGTCTCGGGAGGTTACCAGAAGTGAGAACTGTTATAGACCGCACAAAAATCCATTCATGTTCCTCTAAAAGCTTGGGAACCTCTTGTCTTTTACCCAATTCAGACCTCTAGACATTCCTTGCTCTCGCTGACTCATTTGCTTCGTTACTCAACGGTTATATATGGTCATTAAT
>ML778901.1:1931001-1972621 GCA_009831015.1 Picea engelmannii | reverse complement strand
TTTTTTTATTGATTTATTAATTTATAATGAAGATAGTTATTATTTTTTATTTTGTCTATTGTAAAATTTATTATATTTTATTTATTAAATTATAATGAGGATAAGTATTAGTGAGAACATTTTAATTTAACAAAATCACTTTACCTAAAATAATCCACTTCCTTAATAGTTTTATTTTTTTTTTAAATTTGAAAGGTGATTTCAACTTAAATATTTATCTCACTACTCGCTATCACACCATGAATTTATAACACCAAAACACAAAATTTTGATGTTATAAAGGCGGTTTCAAATTGAAATTGATACTCTGTATGACACTCACACTTCATGTATTTTCCACCACTTCATTATATTTCCACCACTTCATGTATTTTTTAAACCATGAATTTATAACACCAAAACACGAAATTTTGCTAAAAAGAAATTGATAATTATATTTCCACCACTTCTTGCAAGGGAATAAATATTCGATCTATGACTATCGAGAACATATCTGATAAATTCAATCAAATTTAGCTCTGCAGATTCTTGCATCCGATCCCAACGGAATCATTTTCACAAAAAGCTCATCCATTTGTTCTCTGGAAGCTGTCTAGCCTCAATTTTGATTCAGCTTCCCTTTCTCGATCCAAAATTGAAAAGGGTATTTTCTTTGTAAAACGTGTCGCGCTAATGCCATGTACATCTTATTGACGCGCGGAATACTTTATTGATTTGATATCAGAAAGCAAGTCGGTGTCACTGAATGGGCCAAGCTTTATGAATGACGACGCATTGGTTACATTGTATTTCGTGCATTGATATTAAACTTCTTATTTGTTGAATACATGCACCGAGAGATTAGTATCGCAATTCGAGTTGAATTCAATTCAAGAGGGGAAATTACAAATGAAAAAAATTAAGAAATAATTTTGACTTTAAATTTATTATTTTTTAATTTTTTTTTAGAGTTTCTCAGATTGTTTATTTTTTTAATTATCTTTTTAAATAAAGTAAGATTATTTCAGTCTGTTACTAAAATGGATTAAAAACATAGAATATATGCGCCGTGAGTAAAAAAACATAAACTAGATTAAAAACATAGAATATATGCGCCGTGAGTAAAAAAACATAAACTAAAATTGAACAATCTAATATTTACTTTATCTTCTTTTGTTTGATAAGTTCTTTGTTCAACCTGAGGATGTTGTGTAAAGAAATGCCCTATTTTTTTAAAACCATCATTGAAATTTGCCAAAACAAATTGGATTGCAGGACATAAACCATAAGCAATGGGAAAAGATTGCATATGGTAGATAATATGTCAATGAGCCACCAGATTTCAGATTTTCAAAAAAAAAAGGTTTTTGAAAAGTGCCATCCTTATTTGCAAAATGATACTGAAAGATGCCTTTACCATAAGCAGGGTGGTAATTAATCTATATTTTTTTTTATTTTTTCATACATACAAAGTAGTGAATAACAATATCTTTTATTTGTTACACATTTCCCATCATATACAATGATTTGGAATGTCAACAACTTTCAGATATAAAGTTGCAAAACCTCTATTATAGAAAGCCCTGTTATAGTTATTCATTTGCTCAATACAATACAATATGCATCATCACTATAATTGTACCTTGCAAAATGCAATGAGAACCTAACAATGTAGTGATTAACACAATTTATAAGTGGTGTATATTTTCAATTATAAATATACATAAAATTATTAATGGGGTATATTTTCAACCATAAATATACATAAACAATGTGGTGAATAACAAAGTTTATAAATGTAGTAAACTTTCAATACTAGATATACTTAGAATGCCAAGATCCCTTATATGCAGTAAGTGTGACTTCAACAATATGATTAGCAATTTAACTTTTTATTGTGCTTTTGGGAATCCTTGTGTAGGAATGCTAATGCTTGTAAGAAAAAAATTTCAACTAATTTGGATTTGGAGTTTAATTAACCCTGACTAAAAAAATCTATATTGCAATTGTATTTATAATATTTGAAAAATTACTAACAAAATTAAAAAAAATTAGAAATTCTAAATTTATATTTGAATATAAAAATAAAAGTCACTTAAATCATAATTCTACACCATCATCATTAGTCATACTGCATACAATGTTAACCCCCTCTATTTGTGGCAATATTGGAGGATACAACTTGTATTGAACTAGTGGATTGATTAAAGTTATATGAGCTATCTACAAAAATACATCTATTGTTCAACCAGTGAATTGTTTGAAGCTATATGAATTATTTTGGTTGAAAAAGAAAGAACTTGAATCATAAAAATAAAAGAAAAACTTTATCACATGAATCTAGAAGATAATATTTATAAAATAAATTTGAGAATGATAAAGCTAGTTTGATAACTAACTTGTTTTTATTTTAAATTTTTATATAAATTGGAAAAATTGAATTTATTGTTTCACTTTAAATATTAATAGACTATTAACTATTAAAAATGAATATAAATCTTTTAATTTAAAAAAAATAACTCAAATTAAAATTTTAATAATTTTGGACTTGCATTGTCACCATACAACTCTTGATAACGATCATATGTCTTACTTTTATTAATAGAGATTCAAGGCACCTGCAAAAACAAAAAAAAAACTTTTATAGATTAAACAAAGTCCAATCTTGTTCATTTCTTAAGAATATCTTATCTTTTACCAATTTATTACCTTAGTTTTCCTTGTTCTCATTTATTGAGTGGAGTCAGTTGCTTTCTCATTCACCAACCATACATATCATACATGGTCATGAATAATGCAAAACCTAAAGATTGAAACTGTGTATTCTACCCAAATAATTATAATTAGAACTATAACTATAACTATAATCAACTTATAACTATAATCAGTTGGGTATGTAAAAATTAATACAATTTTTTATTTATTTAAAAGAATAAAATAAAAAGAATATGTTAAAATTATTTTTAAGATATATTTATGAATAAAAAAAATCCAAATTAATATAAAATATCAATTGATTGAAGCATTTTAGCTCAAATTAATTTAAAAACAAATTGAAATATAGTTAATGTTACATGTGTCAAAAATGACTTAATACAAATGACTGATGTTAATTGTGTAATAGATGACCTTATACATAGAGAGCTAATGAAACTTGTGATATAAATGATCCAATAACTTAATAGTTAATATAAAATTAGAAAAAAATATAAATCATAATTGGTTAACTAGTCATGAGATGTAATCATACTGTAAATTGATGAAGAAAAGTCTTGTAAAACATGAGTCACAAGAACTTCTCAACATTAATGTTGGGTGCAAAGGTTCTTAGCTTTGGTTGATTATGGAGGTTACTATCCATTTCTTGTTGTAGATGATCAATTGAATAGTTCTTTGGTGAAAAAATCCTGATGGTTGGAATTATAAATATTTTTAGATTGATACTATATGTATGTTATTCATAAGCTAAATGTATTATGATGACAAAGATGTTTTCACTATTTACACATTAATTTCATGGATTACTACCATTGAGAGATAACAATACAAATCAAGATAATAATGAAATTTTTCTTACTATTTTGTTGTCAAATAAACATAGCTGTGCAACTTTGTTGGTGTAGAAAGTATGGTTCTTCTCTCATTGATGACTCATCCATGAAGTAGTGACAACTCCTCACCTTCCAAGGAAAACTACCAATATGTAATTAATACCATTAGAGTTGTGAGACCATGTTAAGAAATAAAGAACAAGCAAGACAAGACAAGAATTTGGCAAAAAGAGATTAAGCCATTCTCAACATTTGTATTTATTATAGTACATGAATTTGTCCACTTCTAGATTTAGATATTATCAATGATTAAAGACAATACCTCATCATTAGATAAGGTCGTCTAATCATTAGATAAGGATAACAACTCATAATAAGGTGGTCTCACACTTTCTGACCTTATAATGACTCACAATCTAACACATAACAACTCATCAATAGATAAAGACAACACCTCATTACAAAATAAAGTGGTGTCATCATTACATAAGGATAACAATTCATAATAAGGTGGTCTCATACTTAATTGTATAAGGACTCACAATCTACCACATAACTACTCATCTATAGAAAATGACAACACCTCAGCATTAGATAAGGACAACTCATAATAAGGCGTTCTCGAACTTTATGATTGTATAAAGATTCACAATATAAGACATGTCTTGTCTTATAAATACAAGATAAAACATAGATTATATTCTCATTTGTTAAACTTTCCTCCTTGCCCTCATCTGCTTACCAGCTCTGAGGAGTCATTTACATTCAAAACGTGTAACTCATAATTTCCTATACAGTTTCAACTAAAAACACAGTAACAATATGTACAAAAGTATTGAATTCTCACTGTAAAAAGGCATAATACTTGTAACTCATAATTTCCTATACAGTTTCAACTAAAAACACAGTAACAATATGTACAACTGCAGAAGTATTGAATTCTTACACTAAAGGGGCATAATAGAAAGAACTTTCCATTGTTTTGTTCCCTAAATTCCAATAATAAGTCATTTGTGTACTCTTTTTCCACGAGTACGCCTCTTTGCACATGCAAGTCGTATTCAAGCCAAAAGTGAAGGCGGCGTGTTTTTCACTGAAATACTACATATTTTACAGCCACTGTGCAAATCCGAGGGACATGATTATACTTGTTCTACTCTTGCAAGGAAATGCTCTGGGCGCTTTAAAATACAAAGTAAACGAATAAATATGTGATCATGTGACCATGGAGAACATATCTGAGATATCAAACAAATCAAATTTAGCTCCAAAGGTCTGTGCATCCAACAACAACTGAATCATTCTCACAATAAGCCCCTAGCCATGATGCCATCTACATCTTACTGATGCGCAGAATTATTTATTGATATGATATTTGAAGGCAGTCAACGGTCTGTTACAGGGGCAAGATTTATGAATCAACGGTGCGTTTGGTACATCGCATTTGGAATTGATATTAACGTTCTTAATCAATAGAATACATTCTAGCAACATTAGTCAATAGAATACGTTGTATCAACATTAGTATAGGATTTGAATATGATCCAATAAACAGAAGATACATTTGAGAAGGTACATAATGAGAAAATTCAACGCGGTTTTAATATTGAAGTAATATTTTGGAAATATCAAATTATAGATTTTATAAATTTTAAAAGAATTTTAATCTCCAAATATTAAAAAAGGGAAATTTTATGATTAATTTATATTTATGGATGTATTAGTTTATATTTATTTATTTTTTAAATTTATAAGCCAACAAATTAAATATATTAGTAAAAACAATCAATGCATGTATTAGTTTATATTTATTTATTTTTTAAGTTTACGAGACAACAAATTCAATATATAAGTAAAAACAATCAAAGTAGGCTGATCTTATTGTACATAAAATTTATGTGCTATTGCAAAATTTTCTTATAATAAAGTCCAATACAATCAAATCTTAATACAATAATGATATATACAAAATAAAATAGCACTTAAAAATACTGAAATTGTTAATAATGAAAATAAACATATAAAGAAGTTGAACATTTACATTAAAATCTTAAAATATCAATTGCTTTCGCATAAACATGTGCTCAAGACTGTTATTTGACAAAGTATGACTCGTCATGTTCCAGTACATTAAAGGCATTAAAGGGCAATAACAAGTTTTTGAGTTACGTTGGCCACGGACATCGGACATTGATGGACAAAACCGAAGAGAAAAATTTCCTACCATTTCTAAAAAGCACTTCTATTTTCCAGATATACAAGGACTGTTTTCCAGATATACAAGGACTGTTGCACATCCTTAAATTGCAGATTATAACTGTCGCACATCTCCAATCATAACAACAAAAACACTTCAATGTCAATATCCTTTATATGTATCATCATTATAATTATGCTTTACAGAATATAATCAGAGACATGGAATATCAACATCTTTTATATGCAGCACTATCATAATTATCCATTCTACAATATAATAGAATGTTAGGTAATCAATGCCATTAATAATAGTGATTTACCATTATTTTATAAGAAATGAATGCCATTAATAATAATAATAGTGGTTGACCATCATTTTATAAGAAATGAATGACATTAATAATACTGGTTTACCATCATCATTTTAAAAGAGTGGTTTATTTTTATCCCTAAATATATAAATCTTTTGGAATGAAATGAATGCCATTAATAATAGTGGGTTACAGTTGAAATAAGAAGAAACCAGATAAAGCCTGTTTCTCTCCGCCAAGACAACATTAGGCTTTCAAGGAAAAGAAACGAAACACCTAAAGGCCCTCAAGGAAAAGAAAGGAAAGAAAGGCTAAGCATTTTATTAAATAAAGTAAAGAGTATATTATATAGGAGGATAAACAAGTTGGATGGTTGAAACCATTAGATGGTTAGAACCATTATTTGGTTTTTCCATTATTAATTAATCATTATTTATAAGTCTCTCTTTAATGGAGAAATGATTCGCATCCACATCTAACATCTCCCAAAAAAATTAAAATCTGATTTTTTGAAGAGGCTTAGTGAAAATATCAGTAACATTTTCACTAGTATTACAATATATTAAAGCAATGTCATTAGACTACATCATTTTTCGAACAAAATGGAAATGAGTAACAACATTCTTTTTCCTAGAATGATAAACTGGATTATTTGTCAACTTGATTGAACTCTGGTTATCACATTTGATTATCGTAGCTTTCCTTTGTTCTGCTCCAACACCTTCAAGTAGTCTTCTCAACCAAACAACTTCACAAGTTGCTGCACACAATGCTTTATATGCTCCATGAAACAATCCTGGATCCAATGATAAAAGAATAACCTATAGTAGATATCAGATCATCTGGATTGCCAACGGAGTCTGAATCTGAGTAACCTGTCAGCTTAACATTGAATGAATCAGTATATTTAATACCATAATCAATTGTGCCTTTGAGATACCTAAGTACCCCTTTCACTGCATTCCAATGGCTTTCTAGAGGTTTTTCGATAAACTGAATTAACAAACTAACATAATATGCTATGTCAGGTCTAGTTGTAGTGATATAGTTCAAGATTCCCACCATATGTCTATACATTGTATCATTTACCTCTTTCGAACCATCATCATAGTAAAGTTTCGTGTTCTACTGCATTGAAACATAAGAAACTTTGCACTGATCCATTTTAAACTTTTTAAGTTCTTCTCTGACATATTTTCCTTGAGACACAAATGTTTGACCAACATTTCTCCAGAATTCAAGACCTAGGTAGTAATACAACTCACCAAAATATTTCATTTCAAATACCTCTCACATTTGCTTCTTAATTCCACTAATCATTTTTTCTAAATTTCGTGTAATAATTAAATCATCAACATATAAGGAAATCAATACAGCATGCCCCTTTTCATCAAATTTTGTATACAGATTTGAATCACTTTTTCTCCTCATAAAACCTTGTTGAAGAACGACGGAATCTGTTTTCTCATATCCTGACCTAGCTGCTTGTTTCAGTTCATACAATGTTTTCTTTAATTTATGCACTAAATGTTCCTAACCACTTTTCACAAACCCCCCTGGTTGATTAAGGTAAACCTCTTCCTTTAACTCACCATTCATAAAAGAAGACTTTACATCTAATTGGTGAAGCTTCCAATGGTATTTTGTAGCCAGTGCAATTAACATTATTATAGTGTTTAATTTAGCTACTGGTGCAAATGTTTTTGCATAATGAATTTCCTCTTTCTGTGAATACCCTTTTGCCACCAATCTGGATTTATATTTATCTATACTACCATATTCTTTGAATTTAGGTTTCTATATCCATTTACATCCTATGGGATTTTTATCTTTAGGCAATTCAGTCATTTCCATTTTATTTTTTTTATTATAGAGCCATATTCTTCCTCCATTGCTTCTCTCCACTCTTCATGTTCATTAGCTTCATTAAAAATCATGGGTTCTATGACATTTGAAATATTACTCATCATGGCATAATCTTTATATTTTTTTGGTAGACAAACCTGTCGTGAAGATATTCTCAATTGGTTGGTCACTTCTTCTCCGTTTTGTGAAGATTCGTCTTCGTTGTTGGATGTATCCATGCCATTGGGTTCCTTTTCCTACTAGTGCTTCTCTTCTTTGACATCTTCATCTTCAATAAGTACATGTCATCGTTCATGACTATTGTCTTCATTATTTCCTTATGCCTGTTCATGGAAAATTACATCTCTACTTGCAAACACTTTGTGAGTAGATGCGACAAACAATTTATATGCTTTAAATTCTTAACAATACCCTATAAAAATACATTTGATAGCTTTATTATCAACCTTCTTCATGTTATCCTTTGGAATATTTGAAAAATCCTTACACCCAAATATCCTCAAATTAATAATTGTTGGCTTAGAATCATACAAGGATTCGAAAGGAGTTTTATGATCAAGACACCTTGTTGGACTTCTATTCTTTAAATAAACAACAGTGTTAATGGCTTCAACCCAAAAATCATTTGAGAGATTGTAACAACCCTAGTTAAATAGTTGCTTAAGGTTTGTCAAGTATAGTTAATTAAATAATTAACTGTCCTAATGTGTATTAGTTAAGTAATGATTAATTATTAATAATATTATTTATTTATTTATTTATTGTTTAATATATGTTGATTAATTAATTAATTGATTAATTAACACATTTAATGTTTGGGGTAACGAATTAAAGGCTTAATAACTTTTAATTTATTATTAGAAAACTTTACCTAAGAAGTGATAAAGCATTGAATGGAGGGATATGGTATTGAATGGAGGGATAAGGTATTAAGTGGAGGGATAGGGTATTAAATGGAGGGATAAGGTGGGTGGCATTAAATGAAGGTAGAGGCATTCGGAAAGGGGGGATATCAGGGGGCAGAGGCATTGGAAGAGGGGGACTTTTGGAATTTTGGGGTAAAGGGAGCATTTTGAGAGCAGGGGCTGTATTTTTTGTTTGGGATATTTTTCTGGTTTGGAGTTTGGGTGAATTGTTACAGGGGTGCACCAGGTTGCTGGGAGTTTTAGGCTCGAGGGCCAGGAATCCTCACGGAATCCTGGAGCTAGGGAGATGGATAGGCTCTGTTCCTAGCTACCAGGGAGAAAAGATTCGGTTTTGGGCAGAGTTTGGGAAGAGTAGCAGCAAGGACAGACGAAGATTGGAGAAATAGCATGAGACAAAGGTATGTATTTTCATGAATTTGTTGTGTTATGTGGTTGTTATTAAATTTATTTTCATGCTATTGATAAATTTAATTTATGTTGAATAATAAATGATTATAAGTTGATGATTAAATTGTACAGGATAAAATTTATTCATTCTTTATTTTATCTTGTGTTTTATAAGGCTCTGTGGGGACATAAACCTTACAGAGATTCTTACCTTTCATCATACATCATGCACACTCCACCAGAGCTCTGATCTTCCTTTCTGCAACTTTGTTATGATGTGGAGTGTGGGGTGTTCTAAATTGTTGTATTATTCCATGATCTTTACAATACTTGATGAAGTTCCCTAATATGTACTCTCCCCCTTGATCTAAGAGGAGGATTTTGGTGGACTTTTGTAATGTACCTCAAATTTTCCATTAAAAAAAAGAAAAACAATTATAAGGGACATTAACCTTCAAATTCATTTAATAGATTCGGAGTTAAGAGGAGGTAATATCAATTTCCTGTTTATAAATCTCTGTGAGGTGTCTTAAGTTCCGACTACCACACTGCGACATCTTTACACCTGTCTAGTTACTTTGAACAGTAAAACTCATATGGATGATTTCCCATAATTCTATTAATCCCCTCCACTCCCAACTATTCTCATATATATAAATATATCTATATAATAGACTAGACTTAGAAATTATAATCCAATCTCTCCTTTAAATATGAGTTTCTATGATTGTGTGCAAGACTATCTTATTTGACCTTGAGATAACAATCACATACCACATATAATGTATCGAGTCGTGACTCTACCCCTTAGCTGAATATAAAAGGCTTAGTAATAGATGCTTAGCATCATTTGGTAAGGTCCAATTCATTAAATGGATTCAATTTGAATTAATCATGGTTAGCGATCTTCTAGTCGCCACCTAAAAAGAAGGTTTTGGGTAACGAAATCCCACACTAATCCTCGTTTAAAATTTTCCTTAGCTAAACAATGTCTCAACGAAGACATCTCTTGAACGATATGCTAACTAAAATGATACAGTTGGAGTGAAGATATCCCAACTAGTTGTGTCATGAAGGGACTATCATTAAATGCGCATTTTCTTGACATGGGAAGAATGGTTTACCTGTGAGGAGGGATTTAAAGCTCTTCATCTACCATTTAATGGCGGTTCTATGTATGCGAGTTTCAAAGTTTTCATTTGACCCTTCATCCAATCTAATCACGCCAAATATGCCTTCATAACATGGCTAGACCACCCTTCATACCCTCAATATGTACACTGTGTAGTTAGGACTCCTCTTAGGGTTTAATGCTTTTTTGTTTCCATTGTGAAGTCCTTCGAAAAGGTTCTGCATATTATTTTCTCGACAGTGGAGGTTGTCGTCTTGGGAAAACATTACCCGTTGGAACAGATATCATCATTCACCCTCCTTGGTAAGCTTACGATATCACTTCATTCTTGTAATTAAACGAAGCTTGAGTTTTCATTACAAAGGAAGGAACCTTCATATTAAATCTTGTTTTGTTGTTAATTAAATCTCCCCATTGTCTTTATTTCTTGTAACTTTCCTAAATTGTTCTACTCCAGGATAAGTAGATGCTTCCTACTTTATTTTTATTCCCATCTTCCTAAGAGGTATCGGTACCCCATTCCCTTGTTCTGAATCTTAAAAGCATCGCACCTGTGTTAGTTCTCACATGGTTTCATTCTTAGGATTTTGATAATTCCTACTGTCATTATTCTATTACGATCCCTCTGTTGATATGTGTCGAGGCATGAAATTGAACAATCCGTGAGGCTTTGTGGGGTTTTTAGTCTAGTTAAATGCCCGCACTGTGTATTGCATACTACATTTTGTTTTATTTTTATTTTTTATAAGGGTTGTGTCCACCCTTCTGTATTTTCTCAACAGACCCTTATCTAGTCCTTGCGAACAAAATGTTTCCTGAGAGGCTATTGCATTCTTGTCCGACACAGTTCAAGAAATGTGATTTCTGTGTTTTTTTGTTTTTGTAATAGTTCGACTGAAAATACCCTATGGCATAAGATATTTGAGTTTGTAGCATTTCTTGGTTTAATTATGTCTCACTATCATTATTGTTGTCTGTGGTAGTATACACCATCTTAAAGTCTGGTAAAAGTTTAGCAGAAGGTTAAATATTTATTTATCGTTGCTTAATAAGTACCCTCTGCAATATAGACAGTTGGTTCCGGGAGGGTTTTAAATTTTAATATTTGCATATAGCATTTACTTTGTGTCTACATTTATACTATTCCTTAGACATGCTCTCACGACATGTCTTATACAATGTGTATTTTAAATATTAGCACTGTTATTCTTTCTCATTGCATAGAGAAACATTGATTCTATGTTTTGATGCCAACACTAATGATGGGGCTCTGCTGATGCAAGGGTACACATCATGAATACTTGGACTATCCTCCCCTCATCCTGAGACATATATTCAATTAAAATGTGACCAAGGAAGGATGCTAGATCTCCAATCATGAGTTAAGTATCATTTCATAATCAACTGTTACCATCATTTTTTCGTTTTGATGAAAGTTTTCGTTATCTTTACTTACGTATATTTTACCAATGTTTACCATGATATTTTCTTGCATAGGTTTCAACTACATAGGGTTCCGGATGTCGGTTCCTATCATTCATGCGAAAGGTATTTGGGTTCCATGCACAATACCTCTCAGACATAGCTTTCCAAGTTCTAGAAAAGAGGACCAAGGTTCTGTCCAAGTTTGTCATTGATAAGAGAAGTTTCATCCTGATTTCCTATATCGGTTGGTTAAGGGGTAAACCCTATGTTTATGTCGATATTTCATTCTGGAAGAGAACACAATACTTGCGTGAGGTTGGACGCACTTTGATTTTGGTCTTATTGGATTTGTATTACAAACTTTAAAGGGTTTAATCCCAAATTCTTTATCTTGTATACTTGAAATTGAAATACTAGTGTTAGGGAATTTAAAATTGAGTCTTAATGGTTCTAAGGTTCTTTATGCTACCTAGATTGTTTATAAAGTAGGCATATCAACCCGTATACTTCTAGAAAGTATGTTTCCAGAAATTTTGTTTTTGTTACCTCTGTATTGATATATTCTGAGGCTTCATTCTAGTCAAATAAAACTATTATTTCTTTTAATTCCTATCTATCCTTTCCAGAAATCTTTTGAAGACAAATATAATGTTTGTCTTTCATTATATTTGAACACATGTTGGAATTGAAATCAGAAAACCTATAGGTATGCATGTATGAAATTAACTTACGAACTTACGGAACTTGTATTTCTTCAATTCGAAACTCAAAGAAGAAGAAATAAAATATTTTAAACTTTTGTACAGGTATTAGGTATACATAACTATATATAAATAGGTACATAAAACTATACGAATGTTTATTCTTGCCATACATAAGTATTATAATAGTGTTATTACTCTGTAAAACTCATTGCAGTAATATACGAATGTATAAATAATTTGTTCTTATATTCCTTTCAGTATTTCAAAAGTCAAAGATGAAGTAAAAAGACTCTTTCGAATTGATTTTCCTATACTTATAAAAAAACAGGGTTCCTGCTATCCAAAAATTGGAAGTCGGTCTAATTTTGTTTAAACTAGAAGTATGCTAGCATTTTGACAAAGGGTTTGATTCTTCTCATAACTAGCATATATATATATATATATATATATATATATATATATACATGCAGTTTTATTCGAAGCTTAAATTTAACACTTGCGGGGGTTTAAACTTTGTTTGTTCCATCCATTTGTAGTTTAACTCTCAACCATAATTCACATAGTACTATACTAACTCTACTCTTTCAGTCATTTACATCACAGTGATTCTTAATTTAAAAGGAAAACCATAAAAAATAATTTACCCAGTAACATATAGATGTATTCTAACAACCATTTAAAACAAGAGATATATAACCAATAGATGAACATATATGAACCAATTTGTTGAAATAAAAAGGGAACAACCACATTCCTCCCAAGCTTAGAATGGAACAACTAATGTTACTTTCTCCATTCACCCCCTAGCCTGAATATGAACCCATGAGGGTGAACTCAGAACTCCACCTCAGCAATGGGCTTTCCGCTTCGACAACTTCTCCTTGCCTCACACTCAAAAAACGAGTGTTTACAACAACAAGTGATAAATTTTTGTTTTCCCTGCATACTAGGCAATGTCATGTCTCCTCTCACATGCTATATATCAAAAGCCATTTTTTCCTAGGTCTTTTACCCCTTTGGGAATCTTTTCATCTTTCCAAATCCTTGATTTTTAGGGGCTGCCAATGGCCAAATACTTTATTTTCCACTTGTAACAATCATCCTTGAGGTAGTTCCCACAAGTTCCCCACTCATGGAGGCCACGTGAGTTGATTTTAACATGGTTGTTCCATTTGTCCTTCAACAATAATTATAAAATATTTGGTTTCATACTAGTGTCATAGTCAAATAGTTTGTTGTGTCAAATCAGATCTCTTCCCAACAGTCATAATCATCAATTACAATTAATTAAATTTGGAATTCAGAATTTCCATAAATGGAAAAAAATTTCCAATTTCAAATTTACCAAAAACGAAAGTAGTTTTCCTAAGAAAATTCATATTCAAAAATAATTTATTTTGGGGGATGTTACATCCTTTCCCCCTTCAATAATACACTTTCCTCGATGTTCGATCCTTTCTTGGAACATCATTGGATGAGATTTCTTCAATTCTCCCTCCAACTCCCAGGTGGCCTCCTCAGGACTAAAGTGCCTCCATTGCACTTTTACCTGGGCGACGACTCTTTTCCAAAGTGATATTTGTCTCCTGTCCGGAATGTGCAAAGGTTCCTCTTGGAACTTGCCTTTTGGTTCCACCTACACCAAGTTCCAATCGATCATATGAGTATGGTCATGAACATAATTCTTTAACAAAGAAATGTGAAATACATTATTAATTTTTAGAATGGCAGGGAGTGCAAGTTGGTATGATATGGGTCCAATTCGAGCTAAGATCTCGAAAGGCCCACAAAACTTGGGTGCCAACTTGGCACAGTTCCCTAGATTTAGTGAACTTTTTAGGGCGTTCACTTCTAACTAGACATGTTCTCCCACTTGAAATTCCAAGTGTCTTCTTTTTTGGTCCATGTAACTTTTTTGTCTCTCCCGAGCCTCTTTTAAGTTATGTTGTACTTTTCTTACCATACTCTCCATTTCCTGGAGCATCTCTGGTCAAACCATGATTCTATCAACTGGGTTATCCCAGCTAATTGGAGTCGTACACTTTTTGTTATATAGTAACTCGAAAGGTCTCATTTTAGCCAAAGTTTGGTGTGACATCCCCAAAAATAAATTATTCTTAAGTTGGAAATTTCTTAGAAAATTATTTCCGTTTTTGGTAAATTCGAAATCATAATTTTTTTTTTCCATTTTTGGCAATTCCGAGTTATGAATTTAATTAATTGTATTTAGTGATTTTGACTGTTGGGAAAAGACCTGATTTGACCCAACTAACTTCTTGAATATGACACTTGTATGAAAAAAAATATTTTATAATTATTGATGGAAGACAAATGGAACAACCATGTTGAAATCAGTTGACCATGACTCCATGAGTGGGGAACATGTTGGAACTGTAACAACCCTAGTTAAATAATTAATTTTCATATTTAAATAAACATTTAAAGTATATTAAGTTTAATTAATTAATTAATTAATTTTCCTGAATTATTAATTGTTTAATGTATATTAATTAATTAATTAATTAACTCATTAAATATTTGGGTAATGAATTTAAGTTTAATAAATTTTAATTTATTAAATGAAAGCTTAACATATCAAATGATGGAATCACTAAAGAGAAGGGGATAAGGTGGTTGGCATTGAATGGAGGGATAAGGTGGGTGAGTCTTAATGAAAGGAGGAACACGATGAATGGGGAAAAAAGGGAAAAGGAGGATATGAGGGGAAAACACTAGGGAGAAGGGAAATTTTTGGGGAGGAGAGCATTATTTTCATATGGGAGACTGTATTGGGAATTTTTACTTTTGGGGAGATTGGGAGACTGTATTACTGGTTTTTAGTTGGAGAAGTTTGTTGTAGGATTGAGATAGGGGACACCTACTGCTGGGAGTTTTCGGCTCGGGGGCCAGGAATCCTTATAGAATCCTGGACCTAGGGAGCCATATAGGGTCTATTCCTAGCTGGCTGGGAGGTTAGACGGTTTTGGGCAAAGTATCATGCAAAGTTGAAGGACGACAATAGTAACATCATTTAGAGGTATGTATTTTCGTTATTCTGTTGTGATATGTAGTTTATTATGATCTGCTCATAAATTTTAATTCTGCTGAATGATTATATGTTGGTTATGAATTGTTATATGCTCACTAAGGAATTGTAAAGATGTTTGGGCAACACTTCTCTTATTATTATTATTATTTTATAAGGCCTTGTTCGAAGAGACCTTACACATGGTATTAGACCTGTGGTTTAAAATCTGGAGCTAAGGGCCTACCGACCCACCTAGAAATTTAAACAGACCCCACTCAGAAATTTAAACAACTTCTATTTAGTTATATTGAAACCCTAAATAAATTGTTCAGGGTAGATATCTATTGAAATCAAACGTGAAAACCTACAACCTGAAAACCTTGAGAGAGAGGCCCTGAAACCCTTTAATCAGATATAAATATGGGCCTGAGGGCCAAGCTTAGACCCAAAGATCCAACTCCAGCTCCACCTAACCTACAAGCCAAGCACACAATTATTTTTAATTATATATAAAGATCTATATAAATATATATAAACAATATACCATTGGGAAATGAAAATAGTATAATATTATGGATATTGAAACAAGTGTTAAACAAATTTTAACATTTCTTTCAAATTAAACAAACAAATAATAAAACAAAAAATACATATTTATCAGATCAAATCTCCGAAGAACACCAAGAAGACATGCATGGCTAAACCATGAATGACTACACCTACCATTCCCGTGGTCACGAAAAAATAGTCATGTTTGTTAACAGAAGAAAAGAGCTTGTAGAATGGAACACTGAGATCATTTTATTTTTCCTTTTCCAGCCCTGAATAATACTACCATTCATCTCCTTGCAGCTGCTCTTTGTCACATTTGATGTGCTACTAGCTACATCCATAGAACCCAACTCGTATTCAATCTAAGTCAAGCATTCAAGACAAATATTAATCCATTCACCTAACACAACACACAACACAAGACTATATCCAACACTCAAGTCAAGCGCAAGTCACAAGGGGGGAGCCCACAATGTGCATTATTTTCTCAATGCGTCTGGAGTGCTATAGAGAAACAAAATTTGATTCTCCCTTTTTGAATGAGCCTATGGTGAGTCGAACATTTGACATATTGCGCGACATTTCTACAATTCTACCGCTTAAGTCAGAGGACCAACCGCTTCTAAATTTTTGTGGTATCAAGTTCTCAATGCCATGGGGTAGAGATAACTTGGAGAACTAATTAGGATCCCACGAAGCACCATAAGGGTGCACTGTGTGTAAAAAAAAAATAATACAAGAAAATGTTATCGGGTCCGAGGCTCATTCTCCAACCATCGACTATGTGCTCTGCAAGCCAAGCCAAATCATAACATATCACAAGGTAGCAACCGATAGACGAAGCACCAAGCTGAATGGAAGATCCCACAAAGAAAATTTCCAAGTGATCAACGTGTCCAAAAATAAATAAATTAAAAGAATAGAGGGTCCAAGGCCCGATCTACAGGTTTCATTACAAGTTCCAAAGTCCATGAGCATAGCACCAAATACAAGCCAAGCCAAAGAACTAAGTACCAAACCAAGTAGAAGCCACGAAGGGACCATTTCGAAGCATAATCTATCCACAACATTACACGCAGAATCCCATCATATCTATGAAGAAGATCCTATGAGAGTAGCTTGGTTTCTCACAATGCGTGTAATAAAGACTGTAAAAAATAATGATGCAAATCCATACATGTATACGACAAACTATTCAATCGGTTTTCATCCCATACTCTTGAAAACATGAAAACCTAATATGATACAAGAAACAGACAAATCATAAATGCCTCACAGGAATGCATAGCATTGGCTTCCCTACAGCCAAGGCTATGTGCCAGACAAACCAGTCCGCACCCACAACTAGAATACAAACCAACGCCAGAGGATGGTGCACTATGCCAGTACAGTCGGGCTCTTGAGATTTGGTAGTCAAATAACATAGGTTCAAAAACCTATTGCATGGCCAAACCCACACAGTCAATAAGCCTTTCCTTTGTGAAGCAAATGGAAACAAAAAATGAGAATGAAGAGCAGCACGACCGCCCTTGCAGAATGGAAAGGCGTGTAGGGTTAGGATAGAAAGCCATGTAGGGTTTTAGGAGTTGAGAGGGAAATAGGGAACATGGGCTTCATGCGAGGACCCATGATGCCCTATAAAATTTATTTTTTTAAATATTAATTTATTTAATTTATTTTTTGTTGCTTTGTTTTATTTTATTTCTTATTATTATTCATTTTTAAATTTAAAATTCAAATTTTTAATTAGTTTTGAATTTAAATTTGTTAAGAGTAAAATTTAAATTTTTAAATTAGTTTTAAATTTTAGAGTTTAATTTTATTTATTTATTTTTAAATTAAAGTTTTAAATTTTTAGAGCAAAGTTTAATTTAAAAATAAAATAAAATAAAATTTTATTTTATTTCAACTATTGATATTAATGATTAATTAATTAAAATGAGTAATTGATATTAATTCTCAAGTACATAATTTAATCATGAAGTATGTTCAAGGTCACATTAATTGTTTTTTTTTAATAAAAAATAAAAATAAAAATTTAAGGACTTAAACCATGATAAAGGGGGAAGTGGTTTCATGCACGTTAGGAAGGTAAGTTAGAGGAATAGGCGAGTGTGGTATTGTTCTAGCATAACTACCAGGCGAGAGGCTCAATAGTTTTCTTAGGTGAAGACATCAAGCTTAGATGCTTTAACCCTAACCTAGCCACTTCCCCTAAAGAGACTAACGTCTGTTTACAGACAAGTAAAAAAAAACTTACACATAACCCTGTTTTCTAATTTAAGTTGCGCAAATGTGAAATGTCCTAGACTCACCCTGACAACTTTGGTTGATGCAGATTCAAGCATATGGGATGGTTAGGATGAGAGGAAATCAAGGCAGAGGGGCATCAACACAGAGACCTCCAGTGCCGCCACCACCATAGCCTAAATTGGTCCTCATTCTACGCTCTTTGGAGTCCATAAATGATACTATAAAGGGGAGTCAGCCAATAGGGATCGAAGTGGATCCCCCACCATCTGGTATGGGTAATCCAGAAGCATCAAGGGATTCAGGGGGAGGGCCTCCACCCAAAGACATCACTAAAGAAGTGCAGAAGATCAAACTTCCAGAGTTTGTCGGGGGTCATGCCAGTGAACGTGTAGAGGCATGGTTTAACAACATGACAAGGTGTTTTTCCTTAGTGTCCACTTCAAAGGTGAAGATAGCGATTTTTCAGTTGAGAGATAGTGCCTTGAACTGGTGGGGAAACCTGGAGAGGTAGTTGCACCTTACCCCAGACACCGTCTCTTGGGAACTTTTTGAGGAAAGGTTCCGAAGGAAATATCTACCAGCTTACTATGAGGAACAATAGGTGGGAGCATTTCATGCTCTAGTATAGGGAAACAGGACCATAGAAGAATATGAGATCAGGTTTATCGAATTGGTCAAAAATGTTTCATACATGGATAATGACCAACTACAGGTAGAATGCTTTGTCTATGGGTTAAACCCTAAGATAAGGGCCATGGTGTGGATGTGGAAACTGTCTTCAGTAGTAGAAGCAGTCGAAAATGCACATTATGGCGAGGAACACATGAACTTAAATGGAGGTACGAGATCGACCTTTCCACATAGTCCTAGATTCGTGGGGAAGACCCCTATAGGACAATTTCTAGGGGAGGGAGCTCATGGCCACCTCCATATGGTAATAGAGTCGCACCAAGGACAGTCGCCACAGGTATTTCAATGGAAACGAGTGCAACATCCCATTCATCACCAACGATGCAGGTAGGTCCATGACCATCTCAGGGAGCAACTAGTAGGCGCAGGGGTTCCAGGGGAAGGAGCTCATTTCAGAGTCTGTCACAAAGCAGTGAGCAGGTTCCATCCCATGTTACATGTTGGGGGTGTGGAGGAACCCATTACCAGTGTGACTGCCCAAAGTTACAATAAGGGTTTGTGCATAGAGAAGGAAAGTCACTGATGGGAAGAGAAAGTGATAGCCACCAAATTTATGCAGCAATTAATAATTGCCAGGAAGAACATCAATCCACGGTGGTGGAATCATCAGGTACACTAAATCATATCAATGTTAAAATTTTATTTGATTCTGGTGCTATAGATAGTTTCATTTCACCATCTCCATTAGAAAGGAGTGGGTTGGTAGCCTACGAGCACGATGAATTTAAACAAGTTGAGATGGCTTCAGGGGAAAAACAAGTGGTAGGACCTAGTGTTGATAATTGTCTAGTAGACTTGGGAGTGTGTACTACCAGGTTAGAATCCCATCGAGCTATGGTAGATTGTTTTGCAAAAAGGGTGCTTTGTTTTGACGATGAAGGAATGCCATTAGAGATCCAGGGTGTACGGAGAAATGTGTCTCTACGCTTTATTTAAACTATGAAGGTTAATCGACGCATGAGGCAAGGGTGTCGACTTTATGTCATTGAATAAGTGAATGAAATGAAAGGACCCTCCTTGGATCAATACCCGGTATTGTAAGAATTAAGGATTTTTTTTCGAACGAGTTGCTAGGGTTACCTCCTGAGAGGGAGCTTGATTTTACTATTGAGCTAAAACTTGGTGCATAACCAATTTCCAAGACTCCATATAGGATGACACCGCCAAAACTTTGTGAGTTCCAAATGTAGTTGAAAGAGCTACTCGACTTAGGTATAATAAGGCCTAGTGTCTCACCTTGGGGAGCACCAGTAATCTTTGTGAAGAAGAAGGATGGTTCCTTACGAATGTGCATATATTATAGGGAATTGAACTGTGCTACAGTGAAAAATAGGTACCCAATGCCATGAATAGACGATCTCTTCAATCAGATGAAAGGAGCAATGGCATTCTCAAAGATTGATTTGTGATGAGGCTATCACCAGATAACGATTAAGGAATGTGATATTCCTAAAACTGCCTTTCGATCTCAGTTTGGGCATTACGAGTTTGTGGTAGTACCTTTTGGATTAACCAATGTGCTAGCAGTATTCATGAGCCTCATGAATGACATATTCCAAAAGTACTTAGACCGTTTTGTACAAGTCTTTCTAGATGACATCCTCATCTATTCCAAAAACGAAAGAGAGCATAAGGAACAGTTGCAAGTGGTGTTGTCCTGCCTTAGAGAGAACAAATTGTATGGGAATTTGTCGAAGTGTTTCTTCTTCCAGAAAGAAATCCACTATTTAGGTCATATCATTTCCAGCGAAGGAATCTCTGTGGACCCAGAAAAGGTAAAGGCCATTATGGAATTGATAGTGCCGAAAAGTGCTCATGAGGTAAGAAGCTTCATGGGGCTAGCAAGTTACTATCCGAGATTTGTGGAAGGGTTCTCTAAAATAGAGAAACCCATCACCACTTTGCAGTGCAAGGGAGTCAGGTATGAATGGAAAGAAGAATGTGATAGTGCATTCATCGAGCTTAAAAGGTTACTAACTAGTGCACCAATTCTACGAGTGTCGTATATGGAAAAGGACTTCACAGTCTACACGGATGCCTCTAAGCAAGGGTTGGGGGCCGTGCTAATGCAGGATGGAGGAGTGATAGTTTACGCATCAAGGAAGTTGAAGAAAGATGAAGAGATTTACGCTACTAATGATTTAGAGTTGGTAACAGTAATGCTATCTCTGAAACTTTGGAGGCACTATTTAGTAGGGTGAAACTTTGAGCTCAAAATGGACCATCAAAGTTTAAAATATCTCTTCACTCAAACCCATTGGGAGAAGTACCTACCTTTGGTAGAGTTTGCCTACAATAACAGTTTTCATAGCTCCATCAAAATGCCACCGTACAAAGCTCTATATGGAAGGCCATGCAGAACGTCGTTGAGTTGGGATAGGTTAGAAGACCGAGTAACAGTTGGGCCAGAGTTGATTCAAAAGATGGAGGAACAGGTGATTCAGATTAAGCAGAGACTAAAGGATGCATAGGATAGACATAAAAGTTATGCGGATGCACACAAGATTGACTGAAGTTATAAAGTGGGAGATCGTGTTTTCATTTGTATCAGGCCTAATAAGAGTACCATTCGGTTTGGGAAGGGGACAAATTTGTCACCTTGATTTATATGACCATTCAAAATCCAAGAGAAAATTGGACCCCTTGCCTATCATCTCGTACTGCCACCCCACTTGCATAAAACTCATAATGCTTTTCATGTATCTATTCTACGTCATTATGTTGTTGATGAATCACAAAAACTAAATTGAAAGGAATTGCAGGTATCGGAAGCAGGATCCCTCATGGTAGAACCGTTACGCATATTGGACTGTAGATTTCGACAGCTCAGGAATCATTTGGTAGACCAAGTTATGATCCAGTGGGACAAGTATAGTCCAGGATCTGCTACTTGGGAGGATGCCGAGGGATTATGACAAGATTATCCCTCACTTTTTTGACCACCTCGAGAATATGTTTCTCAAAGTTTGGGAGTATGTAACGCCACCTTTTGACTTAGACAACTAGGATTACCTGAGTCCTAAACACCTTTATTTTCTGTTCACAGTGAAACTATTAAATGATACACTTGAACTTTTAAGATGTATGAACCCTTATGAATGTTTAAATGTATTTGAATAATGATGGATATGATGCGATATATTGTGAGAATGTAAATTTTATCAATATTTAAATGCTATTTGATGATGATGGATATGATGTGATCTACCATGTCAATGTAAACTATACAAATGTTTAAAATGTTATTGATGATGAAGGATAGGATGCAATATACTATGTGAATGAGAATCCTATGAAGGTTTAAATGCTATTTGAATGATGTTGGATATGATGCAGTCTATTATGTAAATGATAATTCTATGAATGGGTAACGTTGATTGAATTATGGGATATTATAAGATCTATTTCTAACTTGAAAACTTTGATGTTAAAGTTGTTGGTACATGGATACCGAATTGAAACTATGGTTGTATGCAATTACATGATGATAATGCATAGATATGTATGAGTTGTGTTATAGACTAATCTACAGGTCATTGGGCTATGAAATAGCCAAGGGATAATGGTAATAAAAGTTGATGTCATGACCATCGATCGAGAAAAAATATGGTATGAATCTTCGTATGTGAAATTATATTGGTTTGAATGCAATGCTATGATATGTGGACCAATGCAGGATTTCAGGAGGTGAAACTGCCCAAAACTGAATAAACAATGACAAAACTCCTAGGAATAGGGTGCCACTATATAATCCATTATAGGGTGTGGACCATAGTACTATTAGGAGGGGTGGAGGCATTTCCCACCATGTATCCTCTTAAAATTGGAGTCATGGGAGGACGGTGATAGCTCACGCTCCCCTAGACGTGTGATGAGGACTGCCAGTTGCCTATTGAGGAAGCTTGGTCAAGATAGTGACACTTCCTCTTACGGGTTATATTTGGAGTTAGGTCAATATAGTTGATGCTTCAAGATAGTCCAGCAGAGGAAGGATATAAATGGAAGATGGAAGTAAGTTAGGGAGAAAGGACGAGTGGAAATAGTTGAGAGTGTATGGAGATTTTCCTTATGGTGGAATTTATTGTTTTTCCTTCTGAAAAAAAAAAGTGTATATATGAATATTCATAATTACTTAACTAAACTACAATTGTCTAGATAACATTGTTTAGCTAGATAATTGTAATTAAGGGATTTCACAAACATCTGATTGGGTTATTATATTTTATACAATGAATAGTCTTGTTGAATGGATTGGATGCATACATAAATCACTATAGAGGTGATAGTTATTGTTATTAGTACATGAACAAGACTTGTATGTACTAGCTACACATGCATTTCTTGCACATGTACACTAATATGTATGAGTTTTCTTGGCTTACATACTTATAATGTTGGTTATTGGATATGAATGTGTGAATCTTATGTCTTTCCCTTGTATCTTAAAATACTTTAAATTCATGACGAAGTTTCGTGAAGGGTGGGTGTATGTAACAACCGTAGTTAAATAATTAATTGTCATAGTTAAATAAATGTTTAAAGTATATTAAGTTTAATTAATTAATTAAATAATTAATTGTCCTGAATTATTAATTGTTTAATGTATATTAATTAATTAATTAACTCATTAAATATTTGGGTAATGAATTTAAGTTTAATAAATTTTAATTTATTAAATGGAAACATAACATATCGAATGATGGAACCATTAAGGAGAAGGGGATAAGGTGGTTGGCATTGAATGTTGGGATAAGGTGGGTGAGTCTTAATGAAACAAGGAAGGTGGTGAATGGGGAAAAAAGGGAAAAAGGAGGATATGAGGGGAAAAAAACTCATGAGAAGGGAACTTTTTGGGGAAGGGAGCATTATTTTCATATGGGAGGCTGTATTGGGCATTTTTACTTCTGGGGATATTGGGAGACTGTATTACTGGTTTCTGGTTGGAGAAGCTTGTTGTAGGACTGAGATAGCAGACACATGTCGTTGGAAGTTTTAGGCTCTATGGCCATGAATCCTTACGAAATCCTGGATCTAGGGAGCTGAATAGGCTCTGTTGCTAGCTGGTTGGGAGGTTAGACGATTTTGGGCAGAGTATAATGCAGAGTTGGAGGACGACAGTAGTAGCATAAGTTAGAGGTATGTATTTTCGTTATTCTGATGTCATATGTAATTTATTATGATCTGCTCATAAATTTTAACTATGCTAAACGGTTATATCCTGGTTATGAATTGTTATATGCTGACTAAGGAATTGTAAAGATGTTAGGGCAACACTTCTCTTATTAATTTTTTTTTTTATAAGGTTTTGTTGGAAGATACCTTATAGGAACTACCTCAGGGTTGATTGTTACAAGTGGCAAATCAAGAATTTGGCCATTGGAAACCCCTGAAAATCATGGATTTGGAAAGATGCGAAAATTCCTAAGGGAGGGAAAAAGACCTAGGCAAAAAATATTTTGGATATATGGCATATGCAAGGAGGCAAGACGTTTCCTAGTATGTTGGGTAAAATATTTGATCTCTTGTTGTTATGAACACTAATTTCTGAGTGTGAGGGAAGGGGAAGTTACCGAGACAAAGGACTATTGTTGAGGTAGATGTATAGGTTTGTCATCATGGATTCATGGTAAAGCTAGGGGGTTAATGGAACAAGTGAGTTTGGATGTTCCATTCTAAGATTGGGAGGAACATGGTTGTTCGTTTTGTTTTTCAATGAACCAGTTCATATATGTCTCTCTAATCTCTTTTGTCTATAGATATCTATCTTGTTTTAGAATGATGATTAGAATGCATATACATATTTAGATTCAAGTAGTATTTAACTATGAAAGTGATAAACATAAATTATGGGAACATACAAACATATAGGTGTATGCCTATTTTGTGGATTGGAATATGCACAACTATACAAACAACTAAGGGACGTTTGATTGTTGCTATAGATATCCAAGTAGGTCCAGAAAGAATTTAGAATAGAATTTCATATGTGAATACATATTGTTGTCGATGCAGAGTTTTCTGAGTTATATAAACTTCTATATACAAAAAAATAATTATTGAATGTTTCATACCTTGAAATTCGAGTCTTTCCATCAAAATTGACTATATAATCAGAGTAAATAGTTATATTCTTATTTCATTTCAATAATGCAGAAACAAAAGACTGGTAATGTAAACATATCATGTATGTTCCATAATCCCAAATTTCAGACTAGTAATTAAATAAGTATCCAAGCTCAACAAAAACTTTGTGTTCCATAATAAATTAATAGTGGAATCCATATCCAGTGTGGGGTTTTCCCCCTCTGATCCCCCTTATGAATTTAAAATAAAAGTAAGTAGTTGATAGGAATTTGGCATGGGAATTAATACAATTATCCTAGAGGACACCTGTATTTCTAGAGTAAAAACCTCAATGGTTATTTTCCCTTTGAAGGCCATAAGGTGGAACTCGAGTACCTTTCGAGTGAGGCCCTCATAATTGTCCAATCCTTCGAGGAGTCCCTCACTGCAAGAGAATATTCAAGATGTATCAAAGTTATGGAAACAGATCAACAACAATGAATATTAGTGGAAGTAAATATCAATGAAAGAGTAATGGTCAGAACGTTTTTTTTATGCAACCAAAATAAATTAAATATGAACAATCACTTAGCTTTAAAATACTAGGGTTCCTTGCCTCATTGTCGACTCTAAGTGAATCATCCTTCAACGAAGGGGAGGAGTGGGTTAGGAATTGACTGGTGGGTACCCTCGCCACATAAACAATGGTCCCATCATTAGTTGTTGTAAACAAACATATACTAAACCAAATACTAAGTATGAAATAAAAACATTTAGCATTTTGTAAATACTTGCCACCTACTTATTTACATAATCTGGGACGATAAAGCATACATAGTATAAATCATTTCTCATAGAATTGTCCATTTCGGAGCCTGACAGAGTTGTAAGTTACAGGTCTAGTTTTATAATAGGGGATTATAGAAAATCAAAACATGATAGACACAGTGGAGTTTTGAGTACGATTAATACTATCCTTTTATGAGAATAGAGTAGGGATTTACAAGCGCAAGAGAAAATATCAGACCATTTCATTTGAACAAATCACATAAGACAAGTATAAGGAAACAATGCTTTCGAACAACTCCTATGAAATAAATTTAAGACTACAAATTTTAATCCACGGTGAGAGTCAAATGACCGCAATAACTTCCTGTATAGGATGATGCATGAAATGATAACTTATCACAAAGTCCAGACAGTAGCCAAAACTCTGAGAAATAGTGTTCGACCCTACAATGAATAATTGTGGGGAAAGTAATTTGGTCACAAGTTCTAGATGTATAAATTTAATCCCAAGGACTTCAGCATGGGGTTAGGATTTCATGACAATCATACATGAACCAGGAATACCAAATAGAATACAGAAAGGGAAAGGAATTGCATATAGCGATATAACAATGGGTGTTATAGTCAACTCTTTACCCGTGATGGACCTTATGATACAAATTCATATGGGATGGAGGTTCGATACCCTCATAGAGAGAGTCCACAGTTAGACCCAAAGGTACAAAAACCAAACCAAAATATTGAGAGGTGCCTCATTACAAACTATTCTGGAATGGATTACAAGTAATAAAACCCTATAGTAGTGAATTGTTGTCCCCACAGGCTAAATGAGACCACCAGCCACTATGAGATACAGTTCAGCTTCGTCATATAGAACCAGGTTAATGGTACTCCAGAAGCTTAAGAGAAGAGAGAATGAATACCTATCTTAATGAAATAGTTATAGAGACTATCCCAAAACTTTTTCATGACTGACCTATCCCAAAAGCCTATTGTAACTCGAGAAGAAAGGTTGGCGCCACTTACCTGGTAAAGTAGTGATAGTTGGGTGAGTAACGTCTCATGTTTACATCAGATAGTAGACCTCCTCTTTCTTGGGGTTACGCACTGAGTTCAGTTGCAGAATTATCACAGAAGTGATTTGTTTCCGAGGTTACACGCACAACGCAAGAGAAGAATGATCAATAGCCTTACAAAAACCTATTTCCTGATGGATTAATGGTAAGAGTTGTGCATTGTACAAACACCATGTGAATGTTGAACGATGGGCCAAAGGAGTACACTAAACGAGATAATTCAATGTTGTAGATAGAGCTATAACTCTGTGGTTCTTATCAACATTTATGGTGAAAGGAATGACAATCTAGTTAGGGTTAAGGTCTAGTCTTCCGGGAAATCTATGTTTCACATCTTGTCTCCTACTTACTGGATTGTTGATCCTTACACCAGATTCAATTACCATGACATCGTTAAATCAATTAAGAACAACTAGTGTGTGCCAACTATGAACCTTAACCACCTGATCTTTAGTGCCATGTGCACCGAGGTCATATAATTAAAGACTAGGTGTAATAGGGTCACTTCCCGCTTGCAAACTGGAGTGGGTCTACATTACCAAATGATCGTCGTGGTTATTTGGGCCTAATTACTTATTTATTTCATTTACTGAAGATTTTGATTTATACGTTTTGGTAACCAATTCTAATTATGGGGCCCTGTTGTTGCGAGGGTAGCCATCAGGAAATTCTTGGAACACCCTCCTCTTCGGCCTCGGATGTCTCCTCAACTAAAGCGCGACAAGGAAAAGACATCAGGTCTCCAAGTCACAAGTTAAGTGCAACTCTGTATAAACTTTTCCCGTCATTAATCATTCTATTGGAAGTTACACTCGTTTTACTTATGTTGAATAATACTAATATTGATTTGTGTTCCCTTGTAGGGATGTCGACCATGCACACTCTCGGATGCAAGCCCCTTCCATACGCAAAAAATGTATTCGAGTTTCATTTCACCGCTCTTAAAGGAGTGCCCTAGGTTTCTAAGGATTGATACGATTCTAAAACTAGAATGCTATCATTATGGGTGAAAATGTTCATTAATAACAATATTTTATTCTTTAACTCTGTATCTCCAATTTTAATGGAAGGGAATATGGATCAAAACCTTATTATTGTGTAAAATAAATGAATGGTATATATTGAACATGGTTGTAGCATTATTCAAGTTGTATAGTCAGTTTTTATATGGAAATATGAAGAGTCCCTTATTTCAAAACAATATATCTGTTATATAAATATTTCTGGAATGAATAGCAACACGTATCTATGAACAATAATTCTGTCTTGACTCTTTCTGGTTTTACTTTGGATGCTATAGAGAAATTCGAACGATTTCTTGTTTAATCTTGTAGTTGTTCCTTTTTCGATTATTACTGCATTATGTCTATGTGTATCAATAATATATGATTTGAGGGTGTATTCTCTTCACTTCAATTAATTTACTATTGTATCATTTTATTTAAGAGTTTCGTATGCGATCTGCTAGCCTATTCATTTTCCCTTATATTATGTTCCTTTCCAGGTCTTCATTTGTGACTAGACAAACTATTTTCTTTCCATCATTTCATTTCTATAAATTCATCTATGACTAGTTAGGTTGTTCACTTCTCATTATTTCATTTTCCAGAAATGCATTTATGACTGGTTATACTGTTCTCTTTCTATCATTCATTTCCATAAATGTATTTATTACTAGCTAGATTGTTTGTCTTCCATTATATTTTTAGCACCTGTTGGATATGCATACACTGGCATTTAGAATGAATCATGCAGTTTTGTATAGTTATTTACAGACACACACACACACACACACACACACACACACACACACACACACATATACATATCCGTAAACATAGTTACTCCCTATTGTATGTAATCAATTCCAGCAATGATTAAATTGGTAGGGAAATTCATCTAGAGTTAAGGGATGACCCTATAGAAGTTTTTGATCTCATATTTACTTCCAAAATAGTATTCACATAGTCTAAAGTTTACTTGCAAATGAAAATATAACCAAATGTATATGGTTCACCGATCTGGTAGTGCTTTCTAACACAGTATAATGAGATAGTATATTATTTAACACAACTATAATTCCTAATACATTTCCATAATTCGGTTTCATTCCATCCAAGATATGTAGAAAGGTTTTCTCAACAATTACAGTTATACTAAAATGGTTTATCCTACATTTCACTTCATTACTTCAAAATTTAATAAAACAAAGTACTTCATTCATATTTAAATAGATGAAATCCTATCAGCCAATAATTCCAAATAACATTTGATCAAAGAAGGAGTAGATAGACATATCTGAATGATTGTTGAACAAAAAATGGAACAAAAAAGTTCCTCCCAACCTTATAATAGAACAACCAATTCACTTGTCCTATTTACCACCTAGATTGACCATGAATCCATGAGGGTGAACTCAGAACTCCTCCTTAGCAAAATTCCTTCAATTGCAGTAACTTATCCTTGCCTAATAATGAGAAAGTAGTGTTCCTAACAACAAGAGATCATTCCTTTTTCCCCAACATACTAGGTAGCATCCTGCCTCCTCCCATATGCTATATATCCAAAATCAATTGTGCCTAGGTCTTTTTCCCGCTGGGAATTTTCGCATCTTTCCAAATCCCTGATTTTCAGGGGTTACCAATTGCCAAATACCTGATTTTCCACTTATCACATTCGACCCTGATGTAGTTCCAACATGTTCCCCTCTCATGGAGTCATGTTCATCTAATTTTAACCTAGCTATTGCATTTGTCAAAAGCAATAAATATAAAATATTTTATTTCATACAAGTGTCATAATCACATAGTTAGTTGGGTCAAATCAGATCTCTGCCCAATAGTCATAAACATCAATTACAATTAACTAAATTTGGAATTCAGAATTTCCATAAATGATAATAATTTTCCAATTTTGAATTTATTAAAAATGGAAATAATTTTCCTCGACAATTTTAGATTTTAAAAATAATTTATTTTTGGGGATGTTAGAAAAGAAATGTTTAGGAAGAATCCATGAAGTTAAAACACTAAAGAATCAATACATGAATATTACTTAGCTTATATTTACGAAAGCATTGATCGGAAGTCAAGAGATCGCTCTGAGCCGAGGGTTTAGGGTTCTTCAGCCGCTCTGAGTCGCGTTGTCACAAAGCCTACCCCATTGGAGCTCATGTCTTGTAGGGAGGTGGGGGTGAATGGTGTCTCCTACATCCAAGCCACGACGAATGGAAACGTTGCAGAAGGTATGAAACAACCGACCTTTGAGCTGCCACCAGATCTGCGCTCGAAACTTTTGGCAGAAGGAACCTTCAAGGATCGGGAGATGGACATCGATCCAGAGAAAGAGACTATCCCATCCACTGCGTCAACTCCATGGATGCCAAGTAAATATATCCCACAAGCGCCACAGGCCCCAAAATATGTTATTAGCTCACCATGCATAGAAGAGAAAAAGAAATATATGAGAGACTATGCCCTGGTGGGAAAATTCCTAGGGATCTGGCCCTCAGAGAGAAATCTGATCAAATGGATACAATATTGGTGGAAGTCGAAAGGTCACTATGATCTACAACTGTTCTCCAAGGGGTTCTTCACAATCATCCTCCACAACCTTGAGGATCACAACCGCATTTTTCATGGGGGGTCGTACTTCTACAACTCGGTGGGACTCTTCTTAAGATTCTGGACAGAGAAGTTCAACCCTGAAAAGGAGGACTTTGCCCATGCTCCTGTATGGATAAGATTGTACTCTCTCCCCCAGAAATTCTGGCTAGAGGAGGTCCTGGCTGGCATAGGCAACACCATCGGCATCTATGTTAAGTCTTCTGAAGCCATCAAGCAGAGGTGCTATACCTCTTATATGCGAATCTGTGTGTACCTGAAGATAGCCAAGCCACTCCCAGGATCCATCATACTAGAATATCATGACGAGGACTAGACCCAAACCATTGACTATGAACACATTCCATTCCGATGTCGAAAATGCCACAAACATGGTCATCTTTTCAGAGAGTGCCCTCTCAATACGGTGCACAAAGAAGGGAACCCAGAAAGCAACAAAGACAAGGACGAATTTAATCAACCAGCAGGGAAAAGAAGACAAGGAGGAAGAAAGCAACTAGCCCAAGTAAGTAAAGATCCCTCAACTAGTAATAAATTTGCAATACTACAAGATCAACTAGAGAACCCCACAACCTTTGTACACCCCAATGAACCACTTCCAGATAATGGCCCCTAATATACTAGACAAGGGTATGAACGGTCCTCACAGGGTAAGGAGTCAGATCTCACCCCCTTAGACGTGGCTTAGGACCCGCAAGACTTTCTAGAGATAGAGGATGGGGATGCGGAAATGGAGCTGGAGGAGCAAGAACTAGCTAGGGTGGATCTGGAGCACCTCGAGCACGCCTATAGGCATCAAAAACTTTCTCAAATCAGGGATTAATTGCAGAAGGTGCACAAGGTCTTTCTCAACTCTTCATCTGGGTCCTTAGTGCGAGCTAGCAAAGGTCTGGGAATACAGGGAAGTCAGTCAAAAAACCCAAGTAAATCTCAGAAAGACGAAAAGAAAAGTGGGAGGAAATCCACCAATAAGCTTATACAAGAAATAGGCCACTTCATGGTAAACTCAGGGAAAATCCACCTGATCTTGGACAACTTCCGCCCTCTCCCTACCCCCCCGTCATCATGAATATCATCTCATGGAATATCAGAGGCCTCAACGGACATAGCAAGAAAAAATTGCTACGGGATCCGATCTTAGTGGAAAAACCTTACATAGTACTTTTGCAGGAAACAAAATGAACCTCAGAAGATGTTGACAGGCTACTTCCCTATTGTTGGAATCAAGGGGAAGCATTTTCAACCGCAACCACAAGCACAGCTAGAGGATTGGCTATTCTCTTGAAAACCAACTCAGTGCTGCTGGAAAACGTTCTCGCTACCAGATGGTCCACTATGGAATATTATAGGATTATTAGCTCAAACAAGCTGGGACACCTGACCAATGTCTACGGCCTAGCTAGCCCAAGGGAGAAGCAAGCCTTTCTCAGGAACCTGGACTACTTATCTAGCCTAACACAACATAACAGATGGATTATTGGTGGAGATTTCAATATCATTCACAGCCTGGAGGAAAGAAAAGGAGGATCAAGATGACTAGATCGGGACTCCAGTGACTTCAACGGCCTCATAGATAACCTTCACCTTATCGACCTGGAAACCATCAATGGAATTCACACTTGGACAAATAGAAGAACTGGAATACACCAAATCACCTGCAAACTAGATTGATTCCTCATCTCTGAATCCCTTATGATGGAAGGAATGGCTCTGGAAGATACCATCTTGAACTTCTCTGGCTCAGATCACTGGCCTATACAACTATGGCTGGATGTGCCAGCCACACCTAGAAAGAAACCCTTCAGGTTTGAACAGTTCTGGCTCGACCATCTTGATTTCCAAGAAAAAATCCAGGATTGGTGGAAGGAGGCAGAGGTCTCTCACGGCTCCAAAATGTACAGATTTAAGCAAAACTTAAAGAACCTCAAACAACTTATCAAACTCTGGAATAAGGAAACCTTTGGCAATATATTTGATTCCCAAAAGCAGCTATCTGAACAAATGGGCGAGATCCAAAACCAAATTAGAACGTAGGGGCTAACGAATGAGCTAAAAGCCCAGAAAGTAAAAGTAAATCAATAGCTAGAGGCTAGGAAAAGACAAGAAGAGATTCTATGGAAACAGAAATCACACATCCAATGACTTAAGGACGGGGAACGCAATACCAAATTCTTTCACAGAACAGTCATCCACAGAAGGCACTCTAATAAGATCACGCATCTCATCTCTGTAGACGGGGAGACCATTCATTCCCACGAAGACATGGAAACGACCTTGATCGACTACTATCAAGATCTCCTCACGGAACCTCTCCCGGATAGATATGAGGCCATTACTAAGGTCACGCAGCATGTGCCCTCCCTAGTTACCTAGGAGAAAAACTCAACCCTGCTCTGGCCCATTAAAATCGAGGAAGTGGATCATGCGCTTCAGGACACTCCCAAATGCAAGGCTCCTGGACCCGATGGCTTCACCAACGATTTTTTCCACCATTGTTGGCTGATGATCAGGGTAGAGGTTTGGGAAATTCTTGAAGACTCTAGAGCCACTGGGCAAGTCCTCCAGGCTCTCAATGCGACTTTCCTCACCCTAGTACCCAAAGAGATAGGCACACCACCCCAAGAAGTTCAGACCCATAGCTCTTTGCAATGTCATCTACAAACTCCTAACAAAAGTGATAACTAGGAGACTCAAGCCTATCTTACCGACAATTATATCCCCGAAGTAATCAGGCTATGTTGAAGGTAGACAAATCATGGATAGTGTCATCCTAGCCCATGAAGTGGTCCACTGTCTGCAGAAGACCAAAACACCAGGTATGCTCCTCAAATTAGACCTCTCTAAAGCGTTTGACAAGATAAGCTGGGAATATATGCGGGCAATGCTCCTAGCTTTTGGTTTTGATCAGCATTGGGTGACTTGGATTCTGAATCTAACTTCCTCGGCTTTCTTCTCCATTCTTATCAACGGTGTTCCCTCTCGACCCTTCTCCCCCTCAAGAGGAATTAGACAGGGATATCCTCTTTCCCCGTTCCTCTTCATCATTATGGCCGAAGGCCTTAGTCATTCCATCCATGCAACTTTTGAAAGCAACCATCTGACAGGTCTCCCCTTGCATGGCATTTCCCCTCCTATCTCACACAGTCAATTTGTGGATGACACGCTTCTGATGGGTGCCCCAACTGTCTGTGAAGCCAACTCTCTTCTAACGATCCTCCAGACCTTCTGAGATGCCTTGGGTCTGGATTACAAAAAGGATAAGTCCCAAATCTTTTTCTTCAATACACCACCTTCGATTCAGCGCCATATCTATGATATCCTAGGTTTCAACAGAAGCTCCCTTCCATCCAAATACCTTTGCATTCCCCTGATTGACAATGCCCTTCGAAACTCCTCTTGGGAACATTTATTATCCTACTTTACCAAGAGGGTTTCTTCCTGGACCTACAGAGTCTTAAACCTTCCCAGTCGTCTTATTCTTCTTCGAGTTGTTCTTCAGGCCCTTCCTGTCTACACCTTCTCTGCGCTGGATTCCCCGAAGTTCGTTCTCACAACCATTAAAAACTTACAAAGAAACTTCTTTTGGCAAGGCATCAACTCAGGGAATAAAATAGTGTTGGTCAGCTGGGAAAAACTTTTCCGACCTGAAGAAAAAGGCGGCTTGGGATTATGGGACCCCCTCATGATGAACAAAGTTCTAAGCACCAAAATTTGGTGGCGGTGGCTCAAAAACCCCAAGGACCTCTAGGCTAGACTTTGGAGGAAGAAATATGCACCAAATGTGGCGGAAAAGAACCTAATTGGATGGAATGGGGACAACCCAGGCTCCTTAATCTGGATAATGGCTAAGAAGAACATACAACTGGTGACTCGACATGCCTTCTGGGAAATTAGAAATGGGGAAACAACTCTCTTCTGGAAATATTCCTGGCAACAATCACCAGTTTTGGATAATGAGGATTGGGCGAGGGACATCTGCACCTAAGCTACAATTGCGGGCCTAACAAGAGTAGCTGACTACTGGCAGGACAATCCCCGAGAAGACACCTGGCGACGCTGGAACCTGGACAGGGAACGCATTAATCTGGAAGCACATGTGGACCTGGTAACCTGGCAAGAGGAACTGGCCAAACGGAAAATTCCCAAAATTGCAGGAGAAGATATCCTTCATTGGGGGTACTGGCCACGGGGCACCTACAGTACACAGGAAGCCTATCAGATCAAAACTCATGTAGACCTCCTCCCTACGGGGAAAGTTTGGCACAAAATCTGGAATCTTAAACACTGGCAAAAAATAACCCTCTTTCTCTGGCTTGTCTCCCACTCAAGCATTCTAACTTGGGATAACCTCTCGAAAAGGGGTTTTGTTGGGCCCTCTATTTGTATTCTTTGTGGAGAGGCAGACAAAACTATGAATCATCTCCTCAACTCTTGCCCTTACATTGCTCAACTTTGGGATCAAGTGGCACTTATCATGCGCACATCGGATCGCCATAGAGATAGTATCCTTGACACCATTACGAATTGGAGGGACCAGGCTTTCCATTCTCCCCTCCTCAATCATATTTGGTAATTACTTCCAGGCTTCATCCTTTGGAAAACTTGGAAAGAAAGGAATAGAAGGATTTTCATAAATGTCTCCCTCCCTTGGCAACACTACTGGAATCAATGCCGCTGCAATATCCTGGAAACTCTCAACCTTGAGCAATGGATCGACGAAGAATTGCTCAACACTCCCTCCAAACTCCCAATCCTCCAACATTGGAAGCCTCTTCCTTCTCATCACATTCTTCCCCCCTCTTCTCTTTCCCCTCTTCTTAGCAACCCCTCTTTTTAGTCTCTCCCCCCAATTGATTTCATCAAGCTCAATTTTGACGGAACCTCTAAAGGCAATCCAGGCACAGTGGGCTATGGAGTAGTCTTCGACAACCATCATGGGCACATCGGTCTCATAAGCGCAGGCTCCCTTGGTCATTCCACGAATAACGTAGCAGAACTCTGGGGACTCATCAGGGGATTGCAATTAGCCATTGAAAACAATTTCATCGAGCTAATAGTAGAGGGGGACTCTCAAATCATCATCAATATGCTCCACAAAATCTTAAATGGAGTGAACCTGGACAGAGTCTCACCTAGTTGGAGACTCTCGCATGGGCTACAAATTATCACAGATTTAGTACAACCAAATCAGACTATCATACCTGCTCATATTAGGAGGAAGGTGAATCAAGTTGCAGATGAACTAGCAAATATGGGGACCAACTAGAGTGGACCAGAACTCCTCTACAACTCAGTCCTGGAACCTAATCACCCTATTCTCCAGCATTGTATCCGCAAAGCTGGAACAATGGACACATCCCCATATGGGGTGCTAGTGTGTAACACTTGGCGCGAGGCGGAGGAGTGGATCAACCAATGAGGCATGGAGCCATGTGACGAGCTCGTGCCATCACTCGCCACCCCGATCTTGCATTAACTCACCATTACTATGTCGCACCTTCCCTCTCCTTCCGCGATTCATTTCATGGCCTGGTTGTCTATGTATGCCTCCTGTCTCCTCTTGCACTCCGACTGGCATCCCCCTCTGCTGCCATGGCCTGATATAACCTAGAACTTCATGCCAATTGTAGCCCTTGGTCGACTCCAGGCACTCTACCTCTACCTGGTGCACCTAGTTTCCTTTAGCTGTTACGCGACGAACCTCATGCCATGCCCACGGGGGCAGCTGCACAGAGGCTCTCCATGGAAACCTCGTCAGCCCTTTGTCTTGCCCCCTACATCGCCTTCCACTTGCTCCTCTCCATCCCTCTAGCCCGAGCCAATTCTTCCTGCCTCCCCCGCTCTACCCATTTCGAAGTTTGACAACCTCGCTATCATCCCCAGGCTGCCGTGTTCCTCTTCGCATCACCTTCCTGTCTCCCCCTCGATCGTGCCTCCCCTTGCACTAGTTATTGACTCCTATTGGAAGACTGTGGGAGAGCCACCTCCTTGCAGGCCTCGGAACACCAAGAACCAGTCCTCTGACTCTTTCTTCGACACGCAGCTAAGAGAAAGCCTCGCTATTCTCTTCGATTTGGTCTTCAAACTCCATCAGGGGGTGGAGGATCTTCAATTCCATCTACAAGCCACAGATGGAAAGGTTGCGGTCCTTCTTCGGCTCCTTTCCTCCCTTCAAGAGGCTTTCCCCTCGGACCCGATAGGAGTGGCTTCAACAGAGGAACCTTGTGTAGCGCCCAGTGAAGGAAATGCCCAAATGCAGAGATCCGTAAGGAATGGGATGGAGCAAGCCAAGCACAAGGACATGGCCGTGGAGGTGGACATAGCACGACGTGCGCTACAGGATACCTCACCAGTTGTCGACAGGACCGAGAGAAGCGTGGAAGCTGGAAGGCAGTGGGCATACATCGAGGAGGAACCTTGGTCCGAAGCCGTCCATGCCACCTGGCCAGGTTATTTTCCAAATGTCTAAGCCCATAGGGGCATTTCAAGTTTCAATAGTTTCTCTACTTTTTAGCTGTTGTCGAGTCAGTTTCAGACTGTTTCCTTAGACTATTACACTACCTATGTTTGACTCCCATGTTGGCTGGACTAGTTTCTCCTCTATTGGGGTAGTCCATTATTTACAGTACGTCTATTCTCTATATTTTGTACCTCTATTTTGGCCTTGGAAGGCCTTTTATATATAATACTTCTAACTTACGAAAAAAAAGAATATTACTTAGCTTGATATTTGGGAACGAATGTTTTTTCCTTCCATCGACGTCGCTAAGAAAACCATCCACTGACCGAAGGGGAGGAATGGGCCTTGAAATTTCTGATGGGTACCCTCGCAAGTAAACAGGGGTTCCATCATTAGTTTTGGTAACCGAAAGAATTAACCAAGTATTCCAGAATGTAAATAAGCAAGTAGAGATTTTCTGAAACATCTAAGATTTTGATAACCAGAATGATAAAGAATTCACACAGTACAGTACATATCGCACAGAGGCGTTTTATTTCCCTTTGGATACTACTTTTAATACTCTATTTATGTTGAAGATAAAACAAATAGACAATTTTCAAACAAAGTACATAAACAAAGAGCTTAGAATAGTTACCCTAATTAAGTTTAGATTATGGAAATTTTACATATAGTGGAATCCTATGGCTATCACAATCCCTGTACAAGTATGAGTAATGTGATCAGACTTAGAGTAACGAACCAGTTACAAAAAATTTACATAGTAGCGAAGAAATCTCACAAGAACCACAGGAAAGGGTTTACGCCTTTATATCTTATGATCTAAGGGTGTAATGAATTCACAGTAAGTCTTTATGAACCCAAAGGAATCATCACTTAAAATAAACACTAATATTAATGATACATCATGCAGAAATGAAACGAATTAAATCATAGTAAAATATGAAATGTATATTCTTAGCATCAAGAATCAATAGTTCAGAAATTCGGACAGATTTGCAGAACTCTGTTTACCTACAAAATCGATATTGTAAAAACTTGAAGGAAATGAAAATCGTAACATTCACATCACAAATAAAATATGCATTTCAAGGAGACTGAAATCACTTCCTTAGCACAGGGGACGGCTTCGTAAATAGAAATATCTAGACAGATCTATGGAGGGTATCTCCCTTATTTTTCTATCACACAACATAAATCTAGATTCACTTTTGAAATACAGATTTAAGAGAACCCATGACTACTTACTGAAAGATAATGAAATAGATAGATAAATGTATCAACTCTTTAAATTCCCTTAAAGAATCAAGAAAGGGATATAGCCTCTACCAAGTAGAACAAAGATTTAATCACATAGTATGAGAAATTGAAAGAACAGTAAGTTCGACCCCTTTTTCTCTTACAAAACTAACACTTGCATTGTCAGCATTCCCTCTCCCTGTTGGGTTGTTAACACAGACTAGGACATCCTACGAAGTTTTGTAGAGATGAAAATATTTACTGTAGGGTATAAGGATTTGGGACCCAATACATAGGATAAATTGGAGTTGCGACAAAACCCTAAAGCATTGAAGAGTACTCGACAAAACGATAAGATTCTAATCCAGAACTGAGAAAGTCAGACCGAGTAGAGCAAGGAGAAATGTATGGTGACTGATGTGCACTATGTTATTCTAGAATCACAGAGAGCTCAAAATAAAACGACTGAGATTTTTCTTACCTTGAACAGGATAGCATCCAATTGGTAGACACCCTATCCTTTTCTTCCCACCCAAGCCGAGCCCAAATACAAGATTTGGTCCATGTTCACTGAGTCGAATATCACAGTGTTAGCACTGGAGCGCTTTCGCAAAAGACATAGAACCAAAGGAGAATGAAACAATAACCCTAGAAACCCTTAACTGAGTAGAGTAATAGTGGTAGTTACGAAGATTTTACCTTGCCATGTGACAGGATGGAGGTGGCACGTTTTTTATTGGACACTGTGACTAAGCGACAACCCTCGGGAGGTACTCTTGCAGGTAGCCATTAATAGGATAGAGGAAAGTTTTAATTAGCGACAGACAAACCATTTATTCGATATTCATACAAGGTTATTGCAGAGTGTTAAAATAGTTAAGTTAGGGCGCGACTAAAGTCTGACCAATTTGGTTTGATCATATTATCGAGTTCAAAACGAATAACTCTTATCGTTGGCTTAGTAATGTTGCCAACCTTTAACCATATTTAGTTACTGTCGTAATAGAGGTCGAGGTTTAACCATATAAAGTTCTCCACAAATTCTAAGTTACTTAGGCACCTTTTTATCAAAGTATGTGATATATGCTTTGATCCCAAATTCGTATAGACCCTATATGGTATAAGTAATGTTTATACATAGAGATGGGTATAATTCTAGTGGGATTTAATAATATAAACGTTAATGTTTATGCATCGAGATGGTTGTAATGCTAGTGGAACTTTACTAATGTAAACGCTAACCCTTTATACTTATATTAGCGGACAGAAATGTTAGTAACTAAGAGACTAAGCTATAGCGAAGCTATCCCTTAGCCCTTATATATGTGATTACTACGCAACATGAAATAACTTAGATACATAATCTTTTATATATGGTATTTAGTTGTATCAATAAAGTGGTAAACGTAAACCTTGCAAAAATAAATAGTGAGGACAACTTATATTAATGTTATGTCTTTCTAAATAAGTTGTTCGAAGAAAAAGGAGAGTTAATGTTCCTAACTTTTTTTTTATGGCATATTATATTTTGGTTTTTTGATTAGATATACTAACAGTGGTAAACTGAATATGTAGTAGTCACAACAACAACTTGTCAAACAATTTGGTTAGGCATACTTCGACCACTACCTCAAGGTAGTAACACCATCATGGAAATTGAACTTTTCTCAATGATAAAAATCTCATGGCTTTCCACCATTAAGTCCAATTCTTTTGGGCTAAATTGCCATTTTTTTTTATCTAGTAAATTTGGGAAACATTACATGGCATATTATATTCCCTTTTTTGATTAGATATACTGAATATGTAGTAGTCATAACAACAACTTGTCAAATAATTTGGTTAGGCACACTTCTACCACTACCTCAAGGTAGTAACACCATCATGGAAATTGAACTTTTCTCAATGATGAAAATCTCATAGCTTTCCACCATTAAGTCCAATTCCTTTGGACTAAGTTGCCATATTTTTTTAGTGTAAAGAGTGAATGTCTTCCTGTATTTTTTTTTTCTCACTCAAAAGAAGTGAAAATATAAAAAGTCATCTCAAGTTCATTTGTTTCTTGTTATAGAATTTCTAAGTTGCCATATTTCTTTAGTGTCTTCCTATATTTTTTTCTTTTCTCACTCGATAGAAGTGGAAATATAACAAATCAACTCGAGTTCATTTCAGAACAAAACAATTGACCACCGAGTTATATGTATGAATTATATAAATTTATTATTTACCTAAAATATTAAACATTAAACTATCAGATTTCTCTCATTAAATATGTCTGAATTGCTGTTGCTCTGGTCTCTAACCCATTTTTTACCTCTTGGTTTTCCTTGTTCTAGTTTTATTTATTTTTACCTCTTTGCTTTCCTTGTTCTCGTTTATTTGGTGGGGTCATTCTTCTTTCTCACTCAGCCATAGATGGTAATGAATAATGCAAAAGCTAATGCTCTCTTCCATTCAATTCTCAGTATGGCACTCAAATAGTTATATGGCCATGAATTTTCCATTTTTAAATAAAAATTAACAAAATATGTTGAATCTCCATATAGTACTCAAAATAATTATATATGGCTATGACTTTAAGAATTTTTAAATAAAAATTAACACCTTATATTACTAAAAGGATGTGGACAGCACCCAAAACAATTCATACAAAAAATTTCAAATATATTAATGTCGTGTCTTATAAGGACAAGATAAATCACAGAATATTTTGATTTGTTAAGCTTCCCTCAGCCTTAGATTCATCTGCACATAATATATTGATTTGTTAAGCTTCCCTCCTTAGCCTTCGATTCGTCTGCTCCTCATCAGCAACACTGCTTACTATTTTCATTTTGTCCTCTTTTGTATCAGCAACATTATTCACTATTCCTCTTTGGTACTGGGAAGTCCTTTTCACGGAAAACGCGTAACGCATATGTACAACTGCAAACGTATTGATTTGATATCAGAAAGCAGTTAGACGTCGAGGCAAGTTTTCTGGATCCACAGAGCATTTGTTATGTCTTATTTGGAATTGAATACATAGCAGCAACAGTTGTATGTGAATTGTATATGGATCACTGAGCGCACTTGTATGTGAATTGTATATGGATCACTGAGAGGGAAGAAAATATACCATGAAAAAATTCAATATGGTTGAAATTTTAGAAGAATTTTACATTTAGGATAGTCTACTAAGGAAAAATAAAATAATTTATTAGAACTTTTTAATATTTTTCAATTTTTTTTGACTATTTAGTTTTTAAATTTAAGAATCACTGGATTAAATATATAAGAATTATTATTAAAGACAATAAAATAAGCTAAGCTTAACATTTATCCTTATCTATATTATATAACATTTATCCATATCTCTATTATATGA
>ML778901.1:1905229-1930951 GCA_009831015.1 Picea engelmannii | reverse complement strand
ATTTATCCATATCTCTATTATATGAAAAACTAGATTATTTGATAATTTTGCAAATTTTCTTACAGTAAATTTCAATACAAGCTAACCTTCTTATTATAATTGAATACCCAATAAAAACATCACAAAAAAATACTGACTGTAAAAAAAGTTTAAAAGAAGACTATACATAAATTGAACATTTACGTTTTCTTATGGGGTCCAACAATTTTTTTGTTCTACTTGATGGCGTTGGCGAAAGTTTATAGCTTTATGTAAAATGGGCATTTTCTTTAAAAACCCTCGTTAAAATTTGCTGAACCAAATTGGTCCGCAGGAGATAACTACAAGGCAATGCTGGAAGATTGCATTTCCTACTTAGATTGCCAGTGAGCCACCAGATTTCAAGGAAAAGGGTGTCAACAAAGGCGTATTTTGCATTTGATCAAGGATTAGCTCATGCAACAAAGTCTTCATCAATGACGAAAGGGAATTATATCTTGTATCTTGGTGATAGTTATTCATTGTTTTAACAAGCTGTTCTTTGACAAAGCTACTTATGAAAGGGCAACAACAAATTCTCATGGCAATCAATATGCTCATTAATAACAATTGAAAAAATGCGTAGCAATCAATATGCTGATTAATAACAATGGAAAAACTCACCAACAGAAAGGTTATTATTAGCAAATTTATGAAGACAGAGTTTAAATTAATTTATGCTTCAATAGTTAAATTTAATTTAAACAAAATCCAAATTAATCTTAAAAAATGGAGAAAGTCTAAATTTATTTAAAAATAAAAGTCACTTGCATATGAAGTTTATTCTATCATTGATCGTATTAGATAGAATATTATCTCCCGGTACTTGTGGCAGTACATGAGAATACATATTGTATTCAATTAATGGATTGGCTGAAATTTTTATACAACATTTGTTCAGTCGGTGATTTGCCTAAAGCTACCATTCACGTTGGAAAAAGATGAAAATAAAATAACTGCGCCACTTCTTAAAAACTTAAAAAATATCATTCAATTTAGGTTTTGAAAAACAATATTTCATGTGGAAAAGTGGTAAGTACAAAGTAAATCAGAAAACAATATTTACATCTAGTGTGTTGTGAAGAATACACAAAAATGTTTTTTGGGAAATTATATATATATATATATATATATATATATATATATATAATTCGTTTAAAATTGAAATTACTAAATCATTTCAATTAATTTAAATTGTCTTGAATCTATATAGCTATTTATGTTGGAAAAGTAAATGGACATAAATATCTGTAGCCATCCATGTTGGAGAAGTAAGAAAATAAAATCATTTTATTACTTATTAATAAATTTTAAAAGTAAAAGCATATGTTGGATTGAATTTAAGAAACAATATTTTATATTTTATATTGAAGTATTTTTTAAAGTAAAGTTGAAATAATATTTGTAATTGATGAGTGTGTGCTTTGAATGGGTGTGGACTTGATGGTAGATTGAATGTGGGTTTGGGAAGGAGTAAGATGCATAAAAAAAAACATGAAGTTTCACATAAGTGACACTTGGAGTCCATATAAAAACAAGGGATAGATCATTTTCAAAAAAAAATTCAAGGCAAGTGTAGCGCAACGAACTTAGGTAGACTTTCCAAGATAGAAGACAAGTACGCAAGAGTTGGACACTTTGGGAGGTTTTGAGGAAGTTTGAAAATGCAACTATGTGGAGGCATATGTGAAGCATAACTAAGATATGTGTTAGCTTGGTGAAAGTCTACGAAAACAAAGGGACAACAAGTCTGCGGTTGTGGACACCTCCAGGGTGCACCAGAAGTCTTGGTGGGAAAAATATTCTCTTGAGTGTGTTGGTGAGGTGAGGTGAGTTCTTTGACTCTGCCATGTTGTAAACTGAGTTGTTAGTGCTCTTTATGTAACAATTTTACAATAACAAAGACTTAGCCAATTGTTAGGCATGGTTTGTGTTTCTCACAATATTTATGTCTTTTCCTTCATTTTTGTTCTATTGTTTTTCTATTGCAATTTCATGTTCATGGATGCATGTTTAAATAAGACTAACTCTTAAATTGTGTTAACAATTGTCCAAGTAAGAAATCATTGCACTAGAGAAGCACTGACTTTCCCGTAGAGTATGGGTATTCTCTAAGTGAAGAAGTGTATTCTAGATGAAGTATTCTTGGTGTGTCAAGAAACAAAGTAAGAATTGTCATGGTGCCTCATGTAAGAACTATCATGGTGTTGTAGACACTACCAGAGCTTGTGGGAAGACCTATACGCACTCCTTGAGCAAACCAAGAGGAGGGCTCTAAGGGAAAATTGGGCCCTTGGGAAAGGCAGGTGAACGAAGGACTATTGTAGAACCAATCAAAGAAGTAACAATAGAGTTGAACAAATAATAAGTTGGGAACAAACCTTAGTGAAGGTTCGACAAGGTGGGATATAACATTGCAGGTGGTTTGAGTAGATCCACGTGCACATATGAAGACCATGGCCGAAGGTTGTGAGTGGGAATAAAGCATTTGGTGTGTAAATGACCACAAAAAGAAATTGCAGCCTTTGAATATTGCAGTGGAGTTGCAAAAAAATCTAGGATAGGCCAAGTGATGAGGGTTAAGTAGAAAAATGGATGGTGCAAGTGACGAATCCTTGAAGGTCAAGAGAGACAGTGTAACTCAATAATTAGAGAAACTCCAAGAGGCATTAGAGAGGATGTATGAATATGACTTGGAGATAGAGTTTGAGATCAACAAGTTGGAGGCATTGTCAAGGAGGAGTGATACTTTGACATCAACTGCATTGGGAGCACTTAATGTGGAGATCATTCAACATGAATGTAGTGCAACAACAAAGGATCATCCGAAACAACTTTTGTGGAAAGGTAGAATGATTGAGTGCTACCTCTATTCACAAAATCCCTTTTTTGTTTGAGGAGGAGGCTCGACCTAGACTAATAGCGAAAGTCATGAAAAAATTGGTGGAGTGCATGGAGGATTTGAAGACAAGAGGTCAAGGACAATTTTTTTCAAAGTGATGTAGTTGAAGCTTTATGCTTTATGGACACAATGGTAAGTGGGATGAAGATGGTATCTAACATTGGGGCAATGCATAGTTTTCTGAGTGAACAAGTTTCAAAGTCTCTTCATTGCAAACTTAAGGGCGACACTGGAACATGTAAAGTGTTGAAATCAACAATGATGAAGGTGACATGAATTGTTCATTCAACACCATTGAGAGTTGGGGATTGGTTTTGCAACATGGATATGTTGGTAGCTCCATTGGAAGATCATGCAATGATCTTTGGCTTGGACTTCCCAAGACTTTCCAATCTTTCTCCACTCACTCACGAAACACGCTTAGTATTCTTGGATGAGACTATAATACCAAGAGAATCCTTGACGACGAAGATGAAGCTCAGGATGAAGCCTAGGATATGTGTGATCAATTTGATAGGAGTCACTAGGAGCACTAATGGGCATTTAAATGTGACACAACATCCATAAGTCATCCATACGATAACATCTCTGAGTGGTTTGGGACAAGAAGAAAAAAAAAAAAGATGATGAAGACTTCAGTGAAGACAACCATGGGGAAGTTTGGTTGATGTAGGAACCTGCATAACCATGAACATGATTTTAAGAGGGAGTTGGAATGTTCACTTTCTATGGAGCAGGATGAACATCACCAAGTACATAGTCATCAAAAATAGATTATGGATGTTGTGGGATATTGGGAAGCATAATTACCCACTGCAGAAACTCCAAGAGTTGAGCCAAGACAATGACATGAGGCACCTGCTCAACCATATTTGGAGACAATGTCGAAAAGGTAGAAGATGAAGATAGACATTCAAAGATAATTGTGAACTTTTGTAGGAAGGCCATGGGGATATAGGACTTCCATCTTATTGTGGAACGACTTGAGTAGTTGGAATGCACATCGAAGGAAGTTTATTTGGTCAGGCGATAATTACGTACAAAACATAAGTCACACACTATGTATGTATATAGCCTTGGTGAGAGGTATTGGGTACATTCTTCGTGCTAAACAAAGAATATTAAAATGTGCTACCATGAGAGAAAATAACGAATGGTGATGCCTAGTGGAGGTGTCATCGACAAATGAGTTGTGTAGGTGACTTTCCAATCTAAGGAAAGGGGCAGGACCTTGTTGAGAACCAAAGGGGTTAATTTAAGTGAAATGAATAGGTTGAGATAGTAGCAGGTGTCTCAACAAGACTAAGAGGAGTTAGACAGGATGATGATGAGGTAGGCATAAAATATTTTGTTGGATGTGTAGACATGCATTCTCTAGAGATGAATACAATAGTCGGATTGATCACCCAACCAATTTGGATCGTGAGAGGATCCAATGTACATGACACCCAAATGACAAGGTTGAAGTATCAAATCCATCAAGGGTCAAGAGTTTCTAACACATGGAGGCACTTAGCAGAACATCCTCAGGAGAGGTTTTTTTATGATAATGGTTGAGAAAGGAACAATCATTGAGTGGCGACGAGATCAGAGATGGGCAGGAAGGCCATGGCAATCGACGAATGTTTCTAGGGATGAAAACAAATTGGAGTGGGGGAGCATTTATGGTCTCCCATGATACCCACAGAGTGCACACTTTCCTTGCACAAATTCAACGATGAAATAGACAGAGAGCACAAGGAATAAGTGATAGGTTGGGCGAAAAAAGACGTTTTGGTGTGGGAAGGAGCACCTTCGGTACACAATGGCGATGCATGACACCAAGGGGGAACACATTTTAATTTCCTTAGAACAATTGACAGAAACTTAGTCAGGACATGAAGAGTGCAAAAGGAAAGGGGCGTGCACCTAAGGATGGGTTGTGTTAGTCTAAGAGACTAGCAATTCATGGGTATGTGGGCTTTGGATGGGCACATTAGGTCCAACAACAATCAATTGAGTGTGGGTGGATGAATAGGTGTGATGCACATAAGAGACATGACGTTTTGTACAAGTGACTCTTGGAGTCGATATAAAAGAAAGGGCACAAAACCAAAGCCTAGAGATAGAGCACTTTAGAAAGAGATGTGGAGGAAAGTTTGAGATAACAAACTAAGGGAGAGTTTCCAAGATGGAAGACAAGTAGCTAAGAGTTGGAATCTTTGAGAGGTCTTTTGAGGCATGTGTGAGGTAGAACTGAAATTTGTGTTAGCTTGGTGAAAGTCTATTGAAACGAAGGGACAACAAGTCTATGATTGTTGACACTTTGAAGTGCATTGCACGTGGTTGTGAAGACAATTTCGACAGAGTGTCTTGGTGGGATGAATTTGTTCTTGCCTTTCTTACTGAGGTGATGCGAGTTGTCTCACTCTCCCATGTTTTAAACCAAGATGATAGTGCTTTTTATGCAACTTTTTCACAATCACAAAGACTTAGTGGGGTGTTAGGAATGGTTTGTGTCATCCATACCATTTTTTTGTTTGTCTTCTTTTTGGTTTCGCAGTTGTTTTCTTAAAAACTCATATTCATAATGCATATTTCAATAAGACTAAATATGCATACTTAAAAAGCAAGAGTTACACTAGAGTAGAAGTTTGACTATACTCTTACTCTAGATAAAAATGCATATTTCTAATGAAGTATTCATGATCTTCCATGCAACCAAGTGAACAAAATATGAGGAATTTAAAAGTATGATTTGAATTCGAATTCCAATCAATGTTGGGTGTGCATTTTCACCATACGGCGCTTTATAATCTCTCTCTCATTTCACTTGTCTTACTTCGATTCAACGGAGAAATTCTAAGGAGTTAAGACATCTGCACAAAAATATAGTTCTGTCTCGGGAGGTTGCCAGAAGTGAGAACTGTTATAGACCGGACAAAAATCCATTCATGTTATTCTAAAAGCTTGGGAACCTCTTGTCTTTTACCCAATTCAGACCTCTAGACATTCCTTGCTCGCGCTGACTCATTTGCTTCGTTACTCAACAGTTATATATGGTCATTAATAATGTAAGATTTATGTTTTTTTTTGTTTTTTTTTCTATTGTAAAATTTATTTTATTGATTTATTAATTTATAATGAGGATAGTTATTATTTTATATTTTATCTATTGTAAAATTTATTTTATTTGATTTATTAATATATAATGAGGATAGTTATTAGTAGGAGTTTTCTCAATTTCAATTAATTCATCATTTTAATTTAACAAAATCATTTTACCTAAAATAATCCATTTTTTAATAGTTTTAATTTTTTTTTAAATTTGAAAGATGATTTCAACTTGGATATTACTCTCACTACTCACTATCACACCATGAATTTATAACACCAAAACACAAAATTTTGATGTTATAAAGGTGGTTTCAAATTGAAAGTGATACTCTGTATGACACTCACACTCAGATAATCATATTTCCACCACTTCATGTATTTTTTAAACCATGAATTTATAACACCAAAACACGAAATTTTGCTAAAAAGAAATTGATACTCTGTATGACACTCACACTCAGATAATTATATTTCCACCACTTCATGTATTTTTTAAATAAAAATTGTCACAGATTGTATTAAAAAGATGTTGGAAACCCAACATAATTCATATGGTATCTTTTCCTGGCAAAAAAATTTCAAATATACACATGTCTTGTCTTATATTGACAAGATAAATATGTGATGTTACTGTTTCAAACAAATAACGTCAAGACTGCTTTTTTCCAATGAAATACTACGTTTAGCTGTCACTGTGCAGAGCTACGTTTAGATCCAAAATTCATTTTCACTTGCATTTTCACTCGATCCAAAATTCATTTTCACTTGCATTTTCTTGCAAGGGAATAAATATTCGATCTATGACTATCGAGAACATATCTGATAAATTCAATCAAATTAGTTCTCTGGAAGCTGTCTAGCCTCAATTTTGATTCAACTTCCCTTTCTCGAGACTCTTAATTGAAAAGGATATTTTCTTTGTAAAACGACTCGCGCTAATGCCATGTACAGCTTATTGACGCGCGGAATACTTTATTGATTTGATATCAGAAAGCAAGTCGGTGTCACTGAATGGGCCAAGCTTTATGAATGACGACGCATTGGTTACATTGTATTTCGTGCATTGATATTAAACTTCTTATTTGTTGAATACATGCACCGAGAGATTAGTATCGCAATTCGAGTTGAATTCAATTCAAGATGGGAAATTACAAATGAAAAAATTTAAGTACTATAAATAATTTCGACTTTAAAATTATTATTTTTTAATATTTTTAGAGTTTCTCAGATTGTTTGTTTTTAAATTATCTTTTTAAATAAAGTAAGATTATTTCAGTCTGTTAATATGGATTAAAAACATAGAATATATGCGCCGTGAATAAAAAAGCATAAACTAAAATTGAACAATCTAATATTTACTTTATCTTCTTTTGTTGGATAAGTTCTTTGTTCAACCTGAGGATGTTGTGTAAAGAAATGCTCTATTTTTTTAAAACCATCATTGAAATTTGCCAAAGCAAATTGGATTGCAGGACATAAACCATAAGCAATGGGAGAAGATTGCATATGGTAGAAAATATGTCAATGAGCCACCAGATTTCAGATTTCAAGAAAAAAAAGTGTCTGAAAAGTGCTTTTTGTATTTGCATCAGGAAAAAAGTGATATTGAAAGAAGCCTTTTGCATAAGCATGGTGGTAATTAATCTATATTTTTTCTATTTTTTCATACATACAAAGTAGTGAATAACAATATCTTTTATTTGTTACACGTCTCCCATCATATATAATATTTTGGAATGTCAACAATTTTCAGATATAAGGTTGCAAAACCTCTATTATTGAAAACACTCTTATAGTTATGTATTTGCTCAATACAATAAAAATGCATCATCACTATAATTGTACCTTGCAAAATGTAATGAGAACCTAACTAGGTAGTGACTAACACAATTTATAAGTGGTGTATATTTTCAACTATAAATATACATAAAATCATTAATGCGGTATATTTTCAACCATAAATATACATAAACAATGTGGTGAATAACAAAGTTTATAACAAAGTTTATAAATGTAGTATACTTTCAATTATAGATATACTTGGAATGCCAAGATCCCTTATATGTAGCAAGTGTGCCTTCAACATTATAATTAGCAATTTAACTTTTTATTGTGTTTTTGGGAATCCTTGTGTGGGAATGCTAATGCTTGTAAGAAAAAAAATTCAAGTAATTTGGATTTAGAGTTTAATTAATCCAAACTAAAAAATCTATATTGCAATTTTATTTATAATATTTGAAAAATGAATAACAAAATTTAAAAAAATTAGAAATTCTAAATTTATATTTGAATATTAAAATAAAAATGAAAGTCACTTACATCATAACTCTACACTATAATCATTAGTCATATTGCATACAATGTTAACCCCCTCTATTTGTGGCAATATTGGAGGATACAATTTGTATTGAACTAGTGGATTGATTAAAGTTATATGAGCTATCTACAAAAATACATCTATTGTTCAACAAGTGAATTGTTTGAAGCTATATGAATTATTTTGATTGAAAAAGAAAGAACATGAATCATAAAAATAAAAGAAAAACTTTATCACATGAACCTAGAAGATAATATTTATAAAATAAATTTGAGAATAAATTTTAGAATAGTAAAGCTAGTTTGATAACTAACTTGCTTTTATTTTAAATTTTTATATAAATTGGAAAAATTAAATTTATTGTTTCACCTTAAATATTAATAGACTATTAACTAATAAACACGAATATAAATCTTTTAATTTAAAAAAATGATTCAAATTAAAATTCCAATAATTTTGGAGTTGCATCGTCACCATACAACTCTTGATAATGATTATATGTCTTACTTTTATTAATAGAGATTCGAGGCACCTGCAAAAAGTAAAAACTTTTATAGATTAAACAAAGTCCAATCTTGTTCATTTCTTAAGAATATCCTATCTTTTACCAATTTATTACCTTAGTTTTCCTTGTTCTCATTTATTGAGTAGAGTCAGTTGCTTTCTCATTCATCAACCATACATACCATACATGATCATGAATAATGCAAAACCTAAAGATTGAAAATGTGTATTCTACTCAAATAATTATAATTATAACTATAATCATATGGGTATGTAAAAATTAATATGATTTTTTATTTATTTAAGAGAATAAAATAAAAAGAATGTGTTGAAATTATTTTTAAGATATATTTATGAATAAAAAAATTTCAAATTAATATAAAAGATCAGTTGATTGAAGCATTTGAGCTCAAATTAATTTAAAAACAAATTGAAATATAGTTAATGTTACATGTGTCAAAAATGACTTAATATAAATGACTGATGTTAATTGTGTAATAGATGACTTTATACATAGAGAGTTAATGCAACTTGTGATATAAATGATCCAATAACCTAATAGTTAATATAAAATTAGAAAAAAATATAAATCGTAATTGGTTAACTAGTCATGAGATGTAATCATATTGTAAATTGATGAAGAAAAGTCTTGTAAAACATGAGTCACAAGAACTTCTCAACATTAATGTTGGTTGCAAAGGTTCTTAGCTTTGGTTGATGATGGAGGTTACTATCTATTTCTTGTTGTAGATGATCAATTGAATAGTTTTTTGATGAAAAAATCTTGATGGTTGGAACTATAAATATTTCTAGATTGATACTATATGTATGTTTTTCATAAACTAAATGTATTATGATGACAAATATGTTTGCACTATTTACTCATTAATTTCATGGATTACTACAATTGAGAGATAACAATACAAATCAAGATAATAATGAACCTTTTTGACCATTTTGTTGTCAAATAAACATAGTTGTGCAACATTGTTGGTGTATAGTGTATGGTTCTTCTCTCATTGATGACTCATCCATGAAGTAATGACAATTCCTCACCTTTCAAGGAAAACTACCAATTTGTAATTAATACCATCAGAGTTGTGAGTCCATGTTAAGAAATAAAGAACAAGCAAGACATGACAAGAATTTGGCGAAAAGATATTAAGTCATTCTCAACATTTGTATTTATTATAGTACATGAATTTGTCCACTTCTAGATTTAAATCTTATCAATGAATAATGACAATACTTCACCATTAGATAAAGATAACAACTCATAATAAGGTGGTCTCACACTTTCTGACCTTATAATGACTCACAATCTAACACATAACAACTCATTAATGGATAAAGACAACACCTCATTATAAGATAAGATAAAGTGGTTTCATCATTACATAAAGATAACAACTCATAATAAGGTGATCTCATACTTCTTTGTAACTGTATAAGGACTCACAATCTACCACATAACTACTCATCCATAAAAAATAACAACACCTCAGCATTAGATAAGGACAACAACTCATAATAAGATGCTCTAAGACTTTATGATTATATAAAGATTCACAATCTAAAACATGTCTTGTCTTATAAATACAAGATAAAACATAGATTATATTCTCATTTGTTAAACTTTCCTCCCTGCCCTCATCTGCTTACCAGCTGCGAGGAGAGTCATTTACATCCAAAACGTGTAACTCATAATTTCCTATACAGTTTCAACTAAAACCACAGTAACAATATGTACAACTGCAAACGTATTGAATTCTTATTGTATAAAGGCATAATACTTGTAACTCATAATTTCATATACAGTTTCAACTGAAAACACAGTAACAATATGTACAACTGCAGAAGTATTGAATTCTTCCTGTAAAGGGGCATAATAGATAGAGCTTTCCATTGTCTTGTTCCCTAAATTCGATTAATAAGTCATTTGTGTACTCTTTTTCCACGAGTACGCCTCTTTCCACATGCAAGTCGTATTCAAGCCAAAAGTGAATATGTGATGTTACTGTCAAACAAATAACGGGAAGGCGGCGTGTTTTTCACTGAAATACTACATGTTTACAGCCACTGTGCAAATCCGATCGAGGGACATGATTGTACTTGTACTACTCTTGCAAGGAAATGCTCTGGGCGCTTTAAAATACGAAGTAAACGATTAAATATGTGATCATGTGACCATGGAAAACATATCTGAGATATCAAACAAATCAAATTTAGCTCCAAAGGTACTTGCATCCAACAACAACTGAATCATTCTCACAATAAGCCCCTAGCCCATCCATTAGTCCACTTGAAGCTGTTCAACCTGAATCTCGATTCAACTTCCATTCCTAACACGCCACAGTAGTGCCATGATGCCATCTACATCTTACTGATGCGCATAATTATTTATTGATATGATATTCGAAAGCAGTCAACGGCCTGTTACATGAGCAAGATTTATGAATCATAATGAGAAAATTCAACGCGGTTTTAATATTGAAGTAATATTTTGGATATATCAAACTATAGATTTTATAAATTTTAAAAGAATTTTAATCTCCAAATATTAAAAAAAAAAAATGGAAAATTTTGAGATTAATTTATATTTATGGATGTATTAGTTTATATTAATTTATTTTTTAAGTTTATGAGTCAACAAATTAAATATATTAGTAAAAACAATCAATGGATGTATTAGTTTATATTTATTTATGTTTTAAGTTTATGAGACAACAAATTAAATATATAAGTAGAAACAATCAAAGTAGGCTGATCTTACTGTACATAAAATTTATGTCCTATTGCAATTTTTTTTTATAATAAAGTCCAATACAATAATTATATATACAAAATAAAATAGCACTTAAAAATACTGAAACTGTTAAAAATGAAAATAAGCATATAAAGAAATTGAACATTTACATTAAAATCTTAAAATATCAATTGCTTTTGCATAACAAGGTATGACTCGTCATTTTCAGTACATTAAAGGGCAATAACAAGTTCTTGAGTTACTTTGGCCACGGACATCCCACATTAAGAGAAAAATTTCCTACCATTTCTAAAAAGCACTTCTATTTTCCAGATATACAAGGACTGTTGCACATCCTTAAATTGCAGATTATAACTGTCGCACATCTCCAATCATAACAACACAAACACTTCAATCTCAATATTCTTTATATGTATCATCATTATAATTATGCTTTACAGAATATAATCAGAGACATGGAATATCAACATCTTTTATATGCAGCAGTATCATAATTATCCATTCTAACATATAATAGTATAGAATGTTAGGTAATCAATGCATTAATAATAGTGGTTTACCATCATCATTTTATAAGAGTGGTTTATTTTCCTCCATAAATATATAAATCTTTTGGAATGAAATGAATGCCATTAATAATAGTGGGTTACAGTTGAAATAAGAAGAAACGAGATATAACCTTTTCTCTCCGGCAAGACAGCACTAGGCTTTCAAGGAAAAGAAAGGAAACACCTAGAGGCCCTCAAGTAAAAGAAAGGCTAAGCATTTTATTAAATAAATTAAAGAGTACATTATATAGAAGGATAAACAAGCTCGAGGATAAACAAGTTGGACAGTTGAAACCATTAGATGGTTGCAACCATTATTTGGTTTTCTCCATTATTAATTAATTATTATTTATAAGTCTCCTTTTAATGGAGAAATGATTGGCATCCACATCTAACATCTCCTTAAAATGTTAAAATTTGATCTTTCCAAGAGGCTTAGTGAAAATATCACTAACATTTTCACTAGTATTACAATACATTAAAGCAATGTCATTAGATCTTTTTTCGAACAAAATGGAAATGAGTAACAACATGCTTTTTCCTAGAATGATAAACTGGATTATTTTCCAACTTGATTGAGTTCTGGTTATCACATTTGATTATCATAGCTTTCCTATGTTCTTCTCAAACATCTTCAAGTAGTCTTCTCAACCAAACAACTTCAGAAGTTGTTGCACACAATGCTTTATATGCTCCATGAAACAATCCCTGATCCAATGCTAAAAGAATAACCTATAGTAGATATCGGATCATCTTGATTGCCAACGGAGTCTGAATCTGAGTAACCTGCCATCTTAACATTGAATGAATCAATATATTTAATACCATAATCAATTGTGCCTTTGAGATAACTAAGTACCCCTTTCGCTGCATTCCAATGGCTTTCTAGAGGTTTTTAAATAAACTGACTTAACAAACTAACATAATATGCTATGTCAGGTCTGGTCGTAGTGATATAGTTCAAGATTCCCACCATTTGTCTATACATTGTATCATTTACCTCTTTCGAACCATCATCACAGTAAAGTTTCATGTTCTGTTGCATTTAAACATAATAAACGTTACACTAATCCATTTTAAACTTTTTAAGTTCTTCTCTGACATATTTTCCTTGAGACACAAATGTTTGACCAACATTTCTCCAAAATTCAATACCTAGGCAGTAATGTAACTCACCAAAATATTCCATTTCAAATACCTTTGACATTTTCTTCTTAATTCCACTAATCATTTTTTTTGAATTTCGTGTAATAATTAAATCATCAACATATAAGGAAATCAATACAACATGCCCCTTTTCATCAAACTTGGTATACATATTTGGATCACTTTTTTTCCTCATATAACCTTGTTGAAGAATGAAGGAATCTGTCTTCTCATACCATGACCTAGCTACCTGTTTCAGTTAATACAATGCTTTCTTTAATTTACGCACTAAATGTTCCTAACCACTTTTCACAAACCCCCCTGGTTGATTAAGGTAAACCTCTTCCTTTAACTCACCATTCATAAAAGAAGACTTTACATCTAATTGGTGAAGCTTCCAATGGTATTTTCTAGCTAGTGTAATTAACATTGTTATAGTGTTTAATTTAGCTACTGGTGCAAATGTTTTTGCATAATCAATGCCCTCTTTCTGTGAATACCCCTTTTCCACCAATCTAGATTTATATTTATCTATACTACCATCTTTTTTTAATTTAGGTTTGTATATCCATTTACATCCTATGGGATTTTTATCTTTAGGCAATTCAGTCAATTCCATTTTTTTTTCATTATAGAGCCATATTCTTCCTCCATTGCTTTTCTCCACTCTTCATGTTCATTAGCTTCATTAAAAATCATGGGTTATATGACATTTGAACTATTACTCATCAGGGCATAATCTTTATATTTTTCTGGTAGACAAACCTGTTGTGAAGATATTCTCAATTGGCTTGTTTCTTCTTCTCCATTTTGTGAAGATTCTTCTTCGTTCTTGGATGTATCCATGCCATTGGGTGCCTTTTCCTACTGGTGCTTATGTTCTTTGACCTCTTCATCTTCAAGAAGTACATGTCATCCTTCATTAATGTTGTCTTCATTATTTCCTTATGCATGTTCATGGAAAATTACATCTCTACTTGCAAACACTTTGTGAGTAGATGGATCAAACCGTTTATATGCTTTAAATTCTGAACAATACCCTATAAAAATACATTTGATAGCTTTATCATAAACCTTCTTCATGTTATCCTTTGGAATATGTGAAAAATCCTTACACCCAAATATCCTCCAATTAATAACTGTTGGATTAGAATCATACAAGGATTCGAAAGGAGTTTTATGATCAAGACACCTTGTTGGACTTCTATTATTTAAATAAACAACAGTGTTAATGGCCTCAACCCAAAAATCATTTGAGAGATTCTTACCTTTCATCATACATTGTGCACACTCCACCAGAGTTCTGATTTTCCTTTCTGCAACTTTGCTATGATGTGGAGTGTGGGGTGTTGTAATTTGTTGTATTATTCCATGATATTTGCAATACTTGATGAGGTTTCCTAATATGTACTCTCCCCGTTGATCTAAGAGGAGGATTTTGATGGAATTTTGTAATGTACCTCAAATTTTCCATAAAAAAAAAAAAAAAAAACAATTCTAAGGGACATTAACCTTCAAATTCATTTAATACGTTTGGAGTTAAAAGGAGGTAATATTCATTTCCTGTTTATAAATCTATGTGAGTTGTCTTAAGTTCCGACTACCAAACTGCGACATCTTTACACCAGTCTACTTACTTTGAACAGTAAGACTCATATGGATGATTTCCCATAATTCTATTAATCCCCTCCATTCCTAGCTACTCTCATATATATAAATATATCTATATAGTAGACTAGAATTACAAATTATAATCCAACCTCTTCTTTAAATATGAGTTTCTATGATTGTGCGCAAGACTATCTTATTTGACCTTGAGATAACAATCATATACCACATATAATGTATCGAGTCATGACTCTACCCCTTAGCTGAATATAAGAGGCTTAGTAATAGATGCTTAGCATCATTTGGTAAGGTCCAATTCATTAAATGGATTCATTATGAATTAATCGTGGTTAGCGATATTCTAGTCGCCACCTAAAAAGAAGGTTTTGGGTAATGAAATCCCACACTAATCCTCGTTTAAAAATTTCCTTAGCTAAACAATGTCTCAATCAAGACTTCTATTGAACGATATGCTAACTAAAATGATACAGTTGGAGTGAACATATCCCAACTATTTGTGTCACGAAGGGACTATCATTAAATGCGTGTTTTCTTGACATAGGAAGAATGGTTTACCTGTTAGGAGGGAGTTAAAGCTCTTCATCTACCATTTAATGGAGGTCCTATGTATGTGAGTTTCGAAGTTTTCATCTGACCCTTCATCCAATCTAATCATGCCAAATATGCCTTCATAACATGGCTAGACCACCCTTTGTACCCTCAATATTTACACTATGTAGTTAGGACTCCTCTTAGGGTTTAATGCTTTTATGTTTCCATTGTGAATTTCTTCGAAAAGGTTTTTCATATTATTTTCTCGATAGTGGAGGTTGTCGGCTTGGGAAAACGTTACGTGGTGGAACAAATATTGTCACTCACCCTCCCTGGTAAGCTTACAATACCACTGTATTCTCATCATTAAACAAAGCTCAAGTTTTCATTACAGAGGAAGGAACCTTCGTATTAAATCTTGTTTTCTCATTAATTAAATCTCCCCATTGTCGTTATTTCTTGTAACTTTCCTAAATTGTTCTACTCCAGGATAAGTAGATGGTTCCTACTTTATTTTTATTCCCATCTTCCTCAGAGGTATCGGTATCCCATTCCCTTGTTCTAAATCTTAAAAGCGTCACACCTGCGTTAGTTCTCACATCGTTTCAGGCTTAGGATTTTGGTAATGCCTACTGTCGTTACCCTATTACGGTCCCTTTGTTGATATGTGGTGAGGCCTGAAATTGAACAATCTGTGAGGCTTCGTGGGGTTTTTAGTCTAGCTAAATGCCCGCGTTGTGTATTTCATACTACATTTCATTTTTTTCTTATTTTTTATAAGGGTTGTGTCCACCCTTTTGTATTTTCTCAACAGACCCTTAGTTGGTCCTTGCGAATAAAATGTTTCCTGAGAAGCTATTGCATTCTTGTCGAACATAGTTAGAGAAATGTGACTTATGTGTTTTTTTGCTTTTCGAATAGTTCAACTAAAAATACCCTATTGCATAAGATATTTGAGTTTGTAGCATTTCTTGGTTTAAGTATCTCTCACTATCATTATCATTTTCTGTGGTAGTATACACCATCTTTAAGTCTAGTAAAAGTTTAGTAGAAGGTTAAATCTTTATTTATTGTTGTTTAATAAGTACCCTCTGCAATATAGATATTTGGTTCTTGGAGGGTTTTAAATTTCAATATTTACATATACCATTTACTTTGTGTTTACATTTATACTATGCCTTCAGCATGCTCTCACGACATGTCTTATACAATGTGTATTTTAAATATTAGCACTGTTATTCTTTCTCATTTCATAGAGAAACATTGATTTTATGTTTTGATGCCAACACTAATGATGGCGCTCTGCAGATGCAAGGGTACCCATCAGGAATACTTGGACCATCCTCCCCTTGGCTTGAGACATATATTCAATTAAAACACGACTAGGGAAGGATGCCAGATCTCCAATCATGAGTCAAGTATGATTTCAGAATCAACTGTTACCATCATTTTTCATTTTGTTGAAAGTTTTCGTTATCTTTACTTATGTATATTTTACTAATGTTTACCATGATATTTTCTTCCAGAGGTTTCGACTACATAGGGTTCCGGATGCCGGTTCCTATCATTCGCATGAAAGGTATTCGAGTTCCGTGCACAATACCTCTGAATCTTAGCTTTCCAAGTTCTAGAAAAGAGGACCAAGGTTCTATCCAAGTTTTTCATTAACAAGAGAAGTTTCGTCCCGATTTCCTGTATCGGTTGGTTAAGGGGTAAACCCTATGTTTATGTCAATATCTCATTGTCGGAAGAGAACACAATACTTGCATGAGGTTGAACGCACTTTGATTTTGGTCTGATTGGATTTGTATTACAAACTTTAAAGGGTTTAATCTTGGATTCTCTATCTTCTATACATGAAATTGAAATACTAGGGTTAGCGAATTTAAAATCGAGTATTAATGGTTCTAAGGTTCTTTATGCTACCTAGATTACCTATAAAGTAGGCATATCAGCCTGTATACTTCTAGAATGTAGGTTTCCACAAATTCTATTTTTGTTACTTCTGTATTGATATATTTCGAGGCTTCGTTGTAGTCAAATAGAACTATTATTTCTTTTAATTCCTATATATCCTTTCCAGAAATCTTATGAAGACTAAATATAATGCTTGTCTTTCATTATATTTGAACACCTGTTGGAATTGAAATCGGAAAACCTACAGGTATGCATGTATGAAATTAACTTACGAACTTATGAAACTTGTATTTCTTCAATTCGAAACTCAAAGAAGAAGAAATAGAATATTTTAAACTTTTGTACAGGTATTAGGTATACATAATTATATATAAATATGTACATAACCCTATATGAATGTTTGTTCTTGCCATACATAAATATTATAATAGCGTTATTACTCTGTAAAACTCATTGCAGTAATATACAAATGTATAAATAATTGGTTCTTATATACCTTTCAGTATTTCTGAAGTGGAAGATGCAGTAAAAAGACTCTTTCGAATTGATTTTCCTATAATTATTAAAAAACACGGTTCCTACTATCCAAAAATTGGAAGTCGGTCTGATTTTGTTTAAACTAGAAGTATGCTAGCATTTTCACAAAGGGTTTGATTCTGCTCATAACTAGCATATATATATATATATATATATATATATATATATATATGTATATATAGGCAGTTTTATTTGAAGCTTAAATTTAACACTTGCAGGGGTTTAAACTTCGTTTGTTCCATCCATTCGTAATTTAATTCTCAGCCATAATTCACACAGTACTATAATAACTCTACTCTTTCAGTCATTTTCATTACAATGATTTTTAATTTAAAAGGAAAATCATCAGAAATAATTTACCCAGTAACATATAGATGTATTCTGACGACCATTTAAAACAAGAGATATATAACCAGTAAGAGTAGATGAACATATATGAACCAATCTGTTGAAAGACAAAGGGAATAGCCATATTCCTCCCAACCTTAGAATGGAACAGCCAATGTCACTTGCTCCATTCACCCCCTAGCCTAACCATGAATCCATGAGGGCGAACTCATAAATCCACCTCAACAATGGTCCTTCCGCTTCAGCAACTTCTCCTAGCCTCACACTCAGAAAATGAGTGTTCAGAACAACAAGAGATAAATTTCCTTTTTCCTTGGATACTAGGCAACGTCCTACCTCCTCTCACATGCTATATATCAAAAGCCATTTTTGCTTAGGTCTTTTTCCCCCTTGGGAATTTTAGCAGCTTTCCAAATCCCTGATTTTCAGGGGCTACCAATGGCCAAATACTTGATTTTCCACTTGTAACAATCAACCCTGAGGTAGTTACCACATGTTCCCCACTCATGGAGTCATAGTGAGTTGATCTTCACATGGTTGCTCCATTTTTCCTTTGATGCAAGAGCATCTCAAGCAAGCTAGGGCGGAGACAACGAACAGATGGAAAAGCGCCAGCGGAAATTTTGAAATATCTTGAACCATTAATGAAGCCATCAAGTGGAGATGCACTTGAAAAATGTAAACGGACCTTGAGCGATCCACTCTCGTCCTTAGTAGGTAGAAGGCATTTATAGTAGTTAATGAAAGAAGATAGAATTGAATGTTAGATTAGATAGTTTTAGAGCACAAGAGGGAAACAGGATATAGACACCCTCATTGTGTATTGTAACATTATTATGAAGAGCACAGAAGAGAAAGAGCAGAGAGCTGTGTGAAGACACCCATGTACAGAGATTTGAATTAATAGAGAAATATTTGATTCAAATTCATGGCGTCGTGTTTGTTCTCTGTGTATGTATATTGAATGTTATGCTCATCGTTATTTTACTCTTTCTGCTGTATATTTTCTTTTATGCTATGTATGAATGATTTCTTGTTGAATGTCTGAAATCTGAGAGAGAGAGAGAGAGTAAGGGAAATGAGTTTCAATTGTTTCTCTATCTGAGAAAGAGTTCCTGCAAGGAGTGTAGTTGAATTGTCCGCAAGGAGTGCGTTGACAGAGGATTCAGAGGTTTGTCTCTGAGAGCTCGGATAGGGTATCTTTTTTTCTCATTCACTCAGAAGTGTAGTTAGGCACAGGAGCCGTGCAAGGAGTGTGCAGGCCGAGTGAATTCTCAGAGTTGTGGACCTGAGAAAAGTATTGAGAGACTGTTGTTGTAGGTGTGTGCAGATTCGAAGGATTTCAACACTTGGAAGTGCTTGAAAGTTTTCCACAAGGAGTGCGTGTAAGGGTTTTCTGAAAGACTCAAAGTTGCGAGAAAGTTCAGGAGGATCTGAACCTTTGAAGGTGTTGAAGGAATACATGAGGCCAAGAACCTTGAAAATTTGAAGGAAGGCATAGCGACGTCGTACCGCAGGGGGACGAGTTCTCAAGGAAAGAGACGAACGATTGAAATTCTTTGTGGAGAATCCGCGAAGTCTCGTGAGCCGTTAGATCTCAAGAAGGAGCAGGGGAGTTACCGTGAGTATTCCTAAAGGTTCTAAGATCAGGAGGAGTAGAGCCATATATCCAAGCCCCAGGAACCATTGGATTTATCCGTGAACTTCTATTTCGGGTTTTCATGAGTGGAAGTCCCGTAATCTTTACAACATGAATTGTGAAATCACGAAATGCAAAGTCCTGAAGGGACAAAAGGATCGTGTGGGACACAGGAATCGGTATAGTGGATAGGTGGCACATTCTTGACAAGGGAGTCAATTCAGTTGACCATTTTGGGGTTTCAAGGAGTGAAGTTCCGAATTCCATGCATTAGGATTCGCGATATCATGAAGTCCGAAGTCCCGACGGAGTGAAAGGCTATTGAAAGGTAAACCTTATGGACGGATCGACATTTCGGCAAATTGGGTTTCAGGAATTGAGGGAACGAGTTGTCGACATCGCAACCGCCGAAATCGTGATAAGAAAAAAAATCCGAAACAGGGAGAGAAAGGGTTAGCGTTGAATTTCTTTGGGTTTCAGAGGTTGAGAGATAAGATGCTTGACCACCGGATTCACATAAGTGCAAAGTCCAATCTCCCAAAGTATAAGGGGGAATTTCTCAGAGTTAATTGTGGGTGCAAATTTCCCGAAAGGGAAACAGAGGACCCATTTTCGAGAACTCTTCGAGCCATTGTGAAGGGAAAGATCTTGTGTACATAACCTTCCAACTTGTGGGTTGAGGAGGTCTGCGTCAGGTTTGGTATCAGATCTCAGAAAGGTTCTTTTCTTTCTGTAGTAGGGAAAAAGAGATTTCACCATGTCCCTGATAAGAAGGGATAGAAAAACACCCAATCCACCAGAGGAGAGGGAAATGTTGAGAAGAAGAGGTAGGCAGATGACTGATCCAGCCATGGAAAAAGAAATGCGTGATTTATGCGCCAGACTTGAGTACATGGTGATAACACAGAGACGCATAGTCAGTGTTGGGCATATTAGTGATTCTGAAAGTGAAATTGAGGCTCAACATGAGGAAGAAGTTGTAGCCAAAGATGCAGCAAATGAACGCTTGATTAGAGCTATTGCAAGAATGGGTGCAAGAGCGAAAATGGACATTCTAGTTTACAAGGGAAATCTGGATGCAAAGGAGCTTCTAGACTGGATTAGAGCCCTGGACACATATTTTGACTATGAATATGTCAAAGAGGACAAGAAGGTCAAACATGTTGTCACGAGATTGAAGGGACATGCAACATTGTGGTGGGATGAACTACAAGCTGGAAGATGCCGCAAAGGCAAGCAAAAGATCAAAGCTGAGACAAAATGATCACAAAGATGAAGGAAAAATTCATCCCCAAAGATTACTAGATCACTCTGTTTCGAAGGATGCAAAACCTGAGACCGAAGCTAATGACGGTGAAAGAATACACTGAAGAATTCTACAAGCTGAACATCAGGGCAGGTCATTGGGAAAGCGATGATTAAAAGGTTGCAAGATACATGAATGGCCTAAGATACGACATTCAATATGAGATGAGCATGGTAACCATCCGAATGGTGGAAGATTCTTATCAGATGGCTCTAAAGGCTGAAGAGAAGCTGAGCCGAAAGCAGGGTCAAAGAGGCTGAGGAAGAAGTGAGCCCAGAGGCAAATCAGTTGCCCAAGATAAAAACCAGAAGCCCAAGGAGGACTCGAAGAAACCTTAGACTCGAATGGCGAGGGGTGGAACCTCACAGCGAGGGCAACATACCGAATAATGAGGGGATTATGCTGATAATAATATCTTTCCTCGTACCAAAGGTAGAGGAAGAGGAAGAGGTGGAGTAATAACATGCTTCAAATGTGGAAAGAATGGGCACAAGTCTTACAAGTGTCTAGATAAAAAGAAATAAGGAGGAGAAACTCACATCTCCGAAGCACAGAGGCGAGATATTGAGGCAGAATATGCTGAAGGAGGAAGATCGTTGATGATACGAAAAGCTCTTTTGACACCAAAAAAGCAGGTGGAGAGTTCAATCCAAAGAAACAAACTTTTTTGGACTGCTTGCAAAACCAAGGACAGGGTATGCAAGGTCATTGTGGACAGTGGTAGCATAGATAATCTTGTATCTACAGAGATGGTAGAAAAGATGGAGCTAGAGACGATTGATCATCCAAGCCCATACAGAGTTTCATGGCTACAAAAAGGACATCAGGTAATTGTCACTAGACAGTGTTTGGTTGAATTTAAGATAGGAGGATATAATGATAAGATACTCTGTGATGTTATCCCTATGGATGTTTGTCATCTATTGCTGGGTAGACCATGGCAATATGACAAGAATGTGATTCATGATGGGAGAATGAACACATATACCCTAGAAAAGAATGGGAGGACTCACATGTTGCTTCCAATCAAGGATAAGGAGGTGAAACCAGAAGTAAGTAACACTGTACTTCTCATGAGTTGGAAGGAACTTCTTACAGAGGTTAAGAAGAAGGAGGATCTACAATTTATTATGGTCAAAAAACCGAAGATTTTTTTGACCAACACAAGGGTAGACGATTTACCAAAAGAGATTCAGGAACTATTGGAAGAGTTCGCTGACATAGTAGTGGACGAACTACCTCGTTCGTTGCCACTGATCAGAAGTGTGATTCATCATATTGATCTCATACCAGGAGCTAGTTTGCCAAACAAAGCTGCGTACAGGTTGATGGCGCAAGAGAATGAAGAAGTCAAAAGACAAGTCCAGGATTTATTGGACAAAGGATTGGTCAAGAAGAGCTTGAGTCCGTGTGTTGTTCCAACAGTATTCAATCCGAAGAAAGACGGAGGATGGATTATGTGTACTGACTCTAGGGAGATCAACAAGATAACCATCAGGTACAAATTTCCATTACCAAGGATGGATGATCTGATGGATTGCTTGTGTGGAGAAAAATTCTTTTCAAATATTGATTTGAAAAGCGGTCATCATCAAATCCGCATGAGAGAAGGTGATGAGTGGAAGACAGCATTCAAAACCAATGAAGGGTTGTATGAATGGCTTGTTATGTCATTTGGCTTAACAAATGCACTGAGTACCTTCATGAGGTTGATGAGCGATGTCCTGAGGGATTTCATCAAAAAATTTGTCATTGTGTATTTAGATGACATACTGATTTTCAAGGATTGATTAGGCCTGCCTAGGTGATAAAGATATCCCTTTTGATATTTATAATGGATGAATGAGTAGGCACCATTAGTAGAATTCAGTTATTATTTTGTGAGTGGATGAATCCATTTAGTCAAGTAGAATGTAATTCAACACTTAGGTCCTTAGGATACTTAGGATATAGTTAGGTGACATATTTTTTGTTACGCCATTGAACTTGAATAATTTAAAATTTCTTTGCAAATATTAATATTTCTCAATTTTTTCCTACTACAGTTAGTATCCTTTTGATATTTTCATGAGTCCAAACTATTGCACCTAAGGTATCCAACTTCACTAATCATGAAAATATAAAATGAAACTTCAATAACTAAGAGGAAATAAGCTAGAATACAAGCTATTTTTAGAAAACTAAACAAAATAAAACCAAACTAAAAATTCAAAGGAGGAAATTTAAATACTATAGTGACTTATTGTAATCAAAGAGTAAAATTCAAGAAAACATCAAATTAAACTACAAAAGGAATTGAAATGTAAAAGAGAAACTTATATGTACAAGATAACTATATATGATGACAACTAACGAAATTTTTATGTTAAAAAGAAAGAGGATTTGCCATTAATAGGAAATATCTCTACATCCCTTTCTAGGGTTCATAGTTTGTCCATGCGAAGGCCAATTTTTGGAACCACTTGAAATGGGTCAAAACATAGGTGATTAAATTTCACATGTTTTCCTTTGAGATCATTCTTTTCATCGTACTTTAGAACAAGGTTTCCCACTTAAAAAAAATTCATTCTATATAATGTTTATCAAACCATATTTTGATTATATATCGATGAATAACAAAATTTCTCTTTCTTTCTCTCTCTCTTCCAATTTTATCAAAGTATTGATTTAACATTGGATGGCTGGGAATTTATTCCCACGAGAAGCTTGAGATAATTGAAGAGAGGGAAATATAATGTTGTAAGCAATATGCCTTCTCTTCCGGACCCTAATAAATACATAAAGGTTCCTAAAGAAACTTTTGTAGTTTCTCTATCATCACACGAAGCATTTCATAATGCATTGTTCCAGTTCCTCTAGAGGTCAACTAATGGTTTCTTCAAAATTCTAATTAGATTCTTATGTGTGGATTCAACTATGCCATTGCCTTGTGGGTAATACCTATCCAAATACCACAAAATAAATTTTTCTCTAAAGAGAACTTAGTTAATCTCAAGGAAGAAAAATATAAAGCATTATTAAAGAAAAGGAACGCGGGAACACCAAACTTGGTTATCAATTGTTGCTCTAGAAATTCGATGACAAATGTGCCATTTAACTTAACTACTAGGAATTTTTCTATCCATCTTGTGAATTATTATGTATTAGCTAAGATGTACTTGTGTTTCTTTGAGAAGTTTATATTTATCTTCCCTGTAATTTGCAGAGCTCACTTCTTGAAAGATTCATTGGTCGTTACATGTTTTAATGGGATAACAAGCTTCTTCTCACATCCAACGCTCATTTAAAAAATTATTTAGGGGACCTCTCTTAATAATGTCATGCAATAGTACCTAGCTCTCAAAATTTTATGGGTTGTTGTATTGCCAAAAAAAAATCAATAGGTCCATTATGTAACTCTTTAATGATTTTATTAGCATCTATGCTTCTCTAGACAACTTAGTAATACTAAATTATAATTTCTTTGAAACAAAATATACAAACGTATAAGGGATCCAATGTAGATCCAACTATGTTAAATATATTGGTTGGTAGCCTCATGTATATCATTGCCACTAATATAGACATTATGTATGTTGTAAGTTTGATTTCGAGGTTCATGGAGTTTTCAAAAGACTCACATTGGCAAGTTGGAAAAATAATTATGAGATATATTGTTGGAAAATAGGGTATGATATATTATACTCCAACACTAGTAATGATTATTTGGTTGGATATATTGAGAGTGATTTTATAGGTAGTATGGATGATAATAAGAGTACATCAGGATATATATTCCATCTTTGATCAGGTGTTAACTCATTGGAATCCAAGAAGCAACTCATTGTCAAAGTCTCATTAACAAAAGTTGAGTATGTAGCAACTATAACAACTTGTCAAGAACTTTGGTTGCATAGAGTATTACTTGATCTTCAACGGGGAAAATAAGGATAAAATTCATTGTATTGTGACAATATATCAATAGATCTATCAAGGAACCATGTCTTCCATAAAAAAAATAAGCATATTGATATTATATATCAATTGATTATAGAGCTTGTAAAAACTGGTGAAATCTACTTCGAATTTTGCAAATCAAAAGATCAATTAGATGATATATATACAAATACATTGGCAAGAGATGTATTTGAGTTTCATATACATAATTTAGGTGTTGCAAATGTTGAATCTATTGAAACACAGGCATTGACACTGAGAGGGGCAATGAATCAATGTCTGGAACGTTTGGCTACTTTTCACACTTGCATAGATTAACTAAATTAACTGAATAAGATATATGCAAAACAATTAATTATTCATAAACATGGCTAACACAAACTATATGAAGTATATAAAATATCATTCTTTTATTTATTTAACTTGAATTAATAAAAATAAAAAGAATCCCGTAATATCTTCAACTTCAACTAAATATGAAAGATCCAACTCTCTGATATAAGACCCATCTTGTAGTTCTCAGATCCAACTGATATGTGAGGAATCTAATCCTCATGACAAGAATCAACTTGTAAACATAA
>ML778901.1:1826977-1905219 GCA_009831015.1 Picea engelmannii | reverse complement strand
ATATATATCTACCAATACACCTTATTCCCTTCATATTCCTTTACTTACATAGTCCTCCAAAGGGTGCCACCTTGAAACAATGTATCCTTTTGGAATGAAACATTGCACCCATTCATTAATTAACACAAATGGTAACTTTTATTAATTGATTTTCATACACCTATTTAAACAATGATTTTCGTATGAATATTCTGGAGCGATGGAAAATAATTTTAAAATTCTACGACATGGGTTTTTTTGAAGAACATTCCCAATTAATAGACACATGATAAATTTACCTAGAAAGTGTGTGAGGTGGTCGATATAGGAGGTTCTTTGAAATAAACTTTCTTAGATTTTCCTTTTGTCATTCGATGCCAGATAGACTTTAGTGCATATTATCTTTTCATGAATGTCTAAATCGACCTCCACATATCTCCTTTTTAGGTGATTATTTAAACTCAACTTGTAAATATTTTACTTGATGGCTATATCAAAATTGGTTCCCCCTTAGCTCCTGCTCACTAAAGATTTGACTTGGTCTCATCCTTTTTTGTATTTTCTACCTCATTTGATCGTCAACCATATTTTTGGTCGACTTAACTAGGATAAATTTTGACTTGGGTATTTCAATTATAGTAGACCCATCTTGCTTCAACCTCGACACAACCTGTATTTAAGTTTATGTCAAGTTTGAACTTTAAGTTACTTCTTTCTTAGACCGAATCGACTTGGAAGAAAACTAACTTGAGAAATTTGACTTTGGTCATCTCTACGTGCTTTAACCCACTTGTATTTTTCGACTAAATTTTCCTTCGATTTCGACCTTCATTTGGTTGATTTGTAATTGACTTGTCTTGAAATCGACCAACTTGTCTTCTCCAACTTTCGTTAATTTGCAGGATTGCAGTTGGTCGACTTGTGTTTGACTCTTCGTGCAGTTGATCGACTTCTAGATAGTTTACTTTATTGTTGTTTGAATCAAATCAACTTGTGACTCAATGGCGTCAATGCTTCCTCACTAAACATCCACCATCAACATTTTGTCTCATATATACTCTTCTTCAATTGATATTTTTTGAATCACTTTTAATGAACTATGTCTTATTAACTTCTTTATTTGTGATTTGTATGGATCCATATTGGATTATCCATTACCCTTTTTATCTGAACATTTTCTTCACAATTTCTTCTTTTGTGCATAGATGTTAATGACACAATCTCAACCTTATACAATATGGGATGAGTGTATCAAGTTCATATAATATATTTGTCAATATTATCTTTCTATTGATATTCAAGTCACCTTCATAACATTATGTCCAATATTAAAAATGATTGACATTCAATTCAACTTCATAACATTATGTCGAATATTGAGAATGATTTTCAAACCAATCAATCAATGATACTTCACCTATTTATCAAGGTTGACATCAATGACAACCAAATTGCCAACAATATCCCCCTTTTCTATTGATGGGAACCTTAGTAAAACAATCTTATTTCCCTTGTGAAATGTATTCTATATTTTGAGTCCTTTGAGATGACTTTGTTGTACTCTTTATCTCTCCCCCTTTGAAAACAATTACAAAGGGAATATTCTTCTTCTCCCCCTGAGATGATTCTTCCCCTGATGTGATGGTCCCCTTATCTTTGTCCCATTTATTTTGGACTTTGTTTTTATTCATCACACTATTCTATAGACTTATTTTCTTTTGAGAGTTCATCATCATCACCATTGTTTTGTGCACCATGATCTTCTTCTTTAGGAATTATTCTTCCTTGAGCATTTTCTCTTCATATGCAAATATTTGAATTTCACATTCCTTATTAGGAGTTTCATCCATCAATTTATTGTTATCAATCTCTTCATTTTTAGGTCCAAGATCTTCATCATCTCTCTTGATTTTTGCTTCATATTTTCTTCTCCATATCTTTCCATAAGGCACTCTTTTTGATGAACTTTTATTTTCTATATTTGTCCTTTGATATTGTTTCTCTCTTGTTTTCCTCCAAAATCCGTTAGATTTCCTTCCTGACTTGTATGGATTATTTTTCATGGGTTGTCTTATTGATTTCCTTAGTCTTGGGATTTGTGCTCAAACTTATCACAGTTGTAGCATCTCATGGTATGAAAAAATTTGTTGTGTTTCCAACATAATTGCATCTCCAACATCTCATTAAGTTATTGGACCTTCCTGAATTTTTATTTTTAGGACTCTTCCCTTCCAATGCTTTGTGGCCAAAGGTTTTACAAGAAAACCAAAAAACCATTGAAGGTGTTTCCATACTCAAGTTTGTTGTGACATGAGAAGTATTCCTCTTGATATGTTTCTTGTTTTTGACTTTTAGATGTTCCTCCTTGAACAAATTTCATGGTTTTTATTTTTTTTGTGATTGCACTTTTTTATTTTAAGGAGGATAATCCTTTCTCATGTTTGTGAATGGTGTTCCACTTGCCACCTTCTTCTTTCTTATTACACCCAAGCCCAGTTTTTTCATTGGTTGGTATTTGATTGTTCCAGATCTTATCTAGTATGGCTGATCTGTTCTGGAATTTGACAATTGATTTTGTCGTTTCATTCTTATTTTTAAAGTTGATAACTTCCAATTCTAGCGTGTGACATGTTTCTTCCTTTTTAGTAAACTGGATCTTCAAGTATTCTTTTGTTTCCTTATCTTCTTTAATTTGAGTGTTTAGGTTGATGACTATTTATTCTGTATCATCCAATACTTTTGTGCATTTATTATTTTTGTCATATGTCTTCAACTATTCTATTTTTTTTTGTTACATCAACAACTTTAGTCTTCAATATTTTGATTTCTTCCTTTTTTTTCTAGATGGATCCTTTTGATGTTCATGAATTCTAATTCTAGTGTATGGCACGATTCTTCCTTTTTAGTCAACTGGATCTTCAGGGTTTCTTCACTTTCCTTAGCTTCTCCAAGTTGAGGCTTTAGAATGTTGACCATTTCTTTTGTTTCTTCTAATTCTTATGTGAATTTATTGAGTATTACATATTCCTTCAACTCCTTCATTTCATTTGTTAGATCAACAACTTCAATCTTTAATCTATTGATCTCTTCTTCTTTGTATTCTAGTAGAGTTTCTATTCTTTCTCTTCATGGTTATTATATTGATATAACTGTTGTAGTAGCAACATATCTTTCTTTTGAAGTTTCTCCAACTCTTCTAAAGTGCACATAATTGTGCATTCAATCTAGTTAAGGACATCCTTAGTAACTTCAATATATAAACCATTTCTCGGTTCCATACTAATCACTTCAAATGTAGTTACAACAAGAGTCTTAAAATCTAATAGTTTTTCTTTAGTGAATACTGAGGTATTAATCAATTCCTTGATGTAGTAGTCTTCTCTATTGATGACTAGGGTTTGCATAAATTCTTTCATGGAATTGTCCTCTTTTGTATTTTGTTCTTTATTCTTATTTGAATTCTCTTTATCTGTATTTTTTTCTTCAATCTGATTGGATTTATCCATTTCTTATTTTTATTCTTTGATTTGATTGGATTTCTTTGTTTCTTTGTTTTGTTATATAAATTGATTGAAAATTTTATTTTCTTTGTTTTTTTTTCTATTTTGATAATAATTATGTAGCTCAAGAAATAATACTTTAGCAGAGGTACAAAGTCCCATATTTTCCTTTACTTGGTTTGATAGTGCATTATGGATTTCCTTTAATTCTATTGAATTATGTTTCTTTGCTTCTTTTGTAGTTTTGTATTTGTTATTTGAGGTAGTTGAGTACCAAGGTTTAGATACTACTGAGTCCCAAACAACATATCCTCTTGACTTCAGATACTATTTTCATTATTTCCCTCCATGAAGAGTAGTTTGTTCCATCAAATAAGAGAGCTTCATTTGTGGAGAGAGCCACATGTCCACCCATTTATATGTTTAATAGGATCTTCATTCACTATTTTCCATTAAGAATACTTTCCTTTGATATCGATTTTTCTCTTCAGAACAAATGATTCGTTAAACTGTAGTGAAGGACTATTTCCAAAATACTATTCTAGAGTATTCTCCTCTATGTATGTATATCTCATTTGTGAAACATTGCATGGATGAAATTCATGAGTTGTAGGAACAATTCAAGGTGTTCTTGTGTTAGTTGAAGAATTATGTAGCATTTATAGTAAATGTTGTTTATAAGAAACTAGATCTAACTAAAAAACAACCTGGGACTTGCAACACAACTCATCTAAAGCTTTTTTTATTAGCAAGACAATTACAATATTCTATAATTTTAGTCATAAGTATTTATGTCTTTTAAATTCAGTTTCTACTTATGCAACTATTTGCAAAATCTACACTTGTGGTTTTTATGTACCTATTTTTTTTTAACCTTGACTCCCATTTTTATTAATGCAATATTATTCATTTTTTGTTTTAAAATAAACAAATTAGAATATCTATAAAGAGAAAGTATCATTAACATGAATACGTTTTTTATAATATCTCTAACAGGAAGGATGGATGGTATATACAGTCATCAAAATACGGTTATTACTAATAAAAATAAAACGAGAGTCACCTTCAATGCCCTCTCCCTATTAAAACATACAATTGGTGTTGGTAGAACAACAATTACATATTTATTTTACATTTCCTTCGTATGCATCGATACCTTTACTTCACTCAACGCAAGATAATCGAGTCTAACACCTTCATGCATACATTTTATGCTTTTAGTTGGTAAGAGGTAACAGATAAATAGAGTCAACCACATCCAGATAAGGGGTATGAATTAAACAATTGCGTCGGAAGAACACAGGGAACGGGTGCCCAACGCCACTAGTTGTAGAACTTCTCAATTCACTCGCTCCTCGTGATCCCATATTTAATATATTCTCTTTAGTAATAAAATTGATGAAATAGGTCCTCACTCTACATGCCTATGGTAAGCTAAATTGACCAAATATTCCCTCACCCTCTCTATGGCTAAGTGAGCGATAAATCCCACATTATAAAGGGTCTTCTCATGCTCCTGTCTCTAATAGCTTATCTTTATCAATTAAATTAGAGAAATACCATATCAAAGTGACCATTTGCCTTGTTCTTCTCATGCTCCTATCTCTAATAGCTTCTCTTTAGCAAAAGTAATAAAATCTACAAAATAAAATCTACGAAATACCAAATCAAAATTACCATTTAAACATTTCCATGGTTATTAAAAAGATCCACCAAATCAAACTAACCATTTACCGATTACAGCCTGAGTGGGTCTAATGGTTAAAAACATGTGTTTCCTCTTAAGAGGTCACAGGTTCAAATCTGAGTGGGTCTAATGGTTAAAAACATGTGTTTCCTCTTAAGAGGTCACAGGTTCAAATCCAGAGTGGGGTAGGGTATGTATACCTTCGTAGACTTTACCAGTCAAATCGTTGGGTAGAGGAGGGTCCATTGTCCCACAAACAAGGGGGTCTCATACACCAATTTGGTGTGCTAGCTTGGATGTGACCTTAAAAATAGATTATTATTATTATTATTAAAAAATATATAGGTATACCCTCACTCGTTCCTATGTTCAAGTGAGCGATGGTTATTAAAAAAATATAGCTATACCCTCATTCGTCCCTATGTTCAGTGAGCGATGAATCCCTTGATGGAGTGACTCACACAAATTGTAAAGAATCAAGTGAAAATAAAATACGTTCCAAATTCCATCTCAGTAGTTTGATGCACATGCACTCACAACCTTTTTGGAGACTGTTACACATTATTTTGGTCACCCAACTAACAACATGTGTTCATGTTCCCTGAAAATATTAAAAGAGACTTTCTCCATGAGAAAAGTGGTTTGATTTCCTCTTTCAAAAAACCATGACAAGGAAGGTCGTCGCACCCTGCTATATGCATGGGGTGTGACGATGCCTGATGATCGCACTCTGCCCTAAAACTAGACTGTGATGTCATCACATGTTGCTTGTGCATAGGGTGTGATGATTCTTAAAGCATAGGAAAAGTCAAATTTCATGAATGTTCTAGAAGGGGATCTTCTAGAAGATGATGTGGCCTCTGATCGGTTTAGATCTTACCCCCTTCTTTGATTTAGTGGGATCATCCTCATCTCCTCACCCATTTCTCTTTCACCGTGTATAAAGAGGTATCTCTCATGAAAAATGATAAGGTTGAATAGGATAAGATTTTCATGGATAGTTCTACTTCAGATTATACTTAAGAGCTTTGTTTTAGTTCTTCAAGTCAGATTGTGGATTTTCTTCATTCAAAGAATTGGAACAAAGGTGTGTGTGTTGAAGAAATAAACCATTGAAATGGGACCTTGCAGCATCAAGGCATAGGTTGTATTCTCCACTTTCCATTTAATTTAATACATCAATACATTTCTTCCCTATAAAAGAGTTTGGTCTTCTATTGCATAATTCCTTGATTTTATACATAAACTTCATTAGAATATAGATATTTTTTGTTTCCCTCTTTATTGGTTTTGGTCTGTAATTCTTAAATAGGCTTACTATTATGCAAACCTAAGGAAGGAGTTACAAGGATAACACTAGAGAGGATCAAGCATCGTTTAAAGAGCATGTCACTTGTACCTCACTAAAATAGTTTATATTATAATGAAAATAGTTTATATTATAATGAAGTTTAAGGTGAAGTATGTATTTTGTTATGTTTTGTTCTAGTTTTCTATGGAAATTATAGAGATCTCTTTATGTCCACACTCACCAATTAATATGTTCACGCTTACCAATTAATCCGATAACAAAGACCCAATCCAATCTATTAGTTGTTGGTCATTATTTATATTAATATTATATGTAATTGTGTCTTTCATTTTTTATTTATTCTTCCATGTACCTAGCTACCCAATAAACAAATGTTTGGATGGTGTTGTGAGACTGGTCGTAGCGGTAAAATATTGTTATTCATTACAGTTCCTTGGATAGGCTTATAATTAATAAGGTTATTAGCTCGTTGTCGCCTTGAGGATTCATGTCAAAAATTATGCCAAGATGGTAAGTGCACATTTCCTTCAGTGAATGTGGGTTTGCATCACAGTGTTGTGTATTTGTTAACAGTGTAATTCAATAGTGTTACGCAGTAGCAATGAGGCATAGTTGCACAAGAATTTTCTGGTTACTGAACCTTTTCAGTTGTGACACATCACGCTAACATCTTAATCATGTCAATAGTTATGTTATTGTTAGAATATAATTACAACGTAAGTTATTTTTGGAAAGTGTTAATTTTAGACTCTAGAATAGTTTTAGTTAGTTGTATTTAGTTGAAGAAAAATCCAATTATAAATATTTTATTATTAGTAAATTCCGTGTATTTAACTATCAGTTTAGAAGCAACTAATTAATGAAGAAGTTTTTTTTTTAGCGAAAACTCTTGTGTTCTAGTTTTTGGTGTTTATGCAGAGTTCATAGAACCATAGATGTAAGAAATTCATCCCTTCTTTCTTCAAATTGGTATCAGAGCTAGGTTAGAAACTACAGATTCTTTCTTCGAATTGGTATCATAGATGTAAGAAATTCACCCCTTCTTTCTTCAAATTGGTATCAGAGCTAGGTTAGAAACTACAGATTCTTTCTTCGAATGGGTATCAGAACTAGGTTGGAAACTACAGATTCCTTCTTCAAATTGGTATCAAAGCTAGGTTGAAAACTACAACTATACCGACAGATAGCAGGAACCTGATTGGAGTATGAAGTTAAACAGTAAATCAAAATCGTGGTTCAAGGGAGTTAAGATCCACCAAAGAAACCACTAGAAAAGAGTCATCAATTCTGATGTACCCACCATCATTTCCAAACCTTGGACGCTCTAGTTGTCTGCATGAGTTTGGAATTATACTCACTGGATTTCTCTGTTCTAATCACCCATACCCTGAAATCCGTTATTTTAAAGAAAGTTTTATTCCCTAATATTATGTATCGAACCCCTAAGAATTAAAGAAAGGTTTATTTTCTAATATTTTAATAGAAGTAAGTGTGTCACATATTTAGTTATTTTAAAAAGGTCAGGGAGATTTCTCATTATTTTAAATTAAAGAGGGACTTTTAGTTTTTTTGGGCATCCATAAAGAAATAAAATGAAGTTTTTGGGGATTTCCTTGTACAAATGTACAATTCAGTATTGCAAGTTACACAAACTTCATTTTTTCGTTTAAAAATTAAAATTAAAAAATATGGTTTCAAGAAGCATTTTTGCACAACCACATATACATATCTTGATTCGTAGAGGGAAAACTTATGAAGTTTCACAATGAAGATGAGGATGTTATTACATTCTAAGGATGTTTGGAATATTATAGTTTATATCTACATAAAACCATCTGATCATGCAGCTGAGCTAACCTTGACCGATGCTCAAAAGGATCAATTTGGAGATAGAGGAAGAAGGATGAAAAAAAACTCTACCTTATTCAAAATGGCTGGGATGAAAGTAGTTAAATTTTTAAATATGACTTGGGACATGTTATCGCCAATATCTAGGGATAATTAGGATATCATGTCTCGAGGCCCACAGGTCCTAGACATGGAGTACTGAGAGTAGGATTGACCTGAGCATGGCCCTGGAGGGCCTATCCTTCTTCTTCTTTGCCAGATTTGTCCTATCAGTAGCAGTAGCATCCATTACCATCATCTTGGACTTGCATCAGAGAAGACTCTTGCTCCATGAGGTAATTGGTCCAGGTATCATGGTATGTGTCATGTTTGATCGTTATAACCTTCTTATATATGCATCAGGTCCCTTACATTTCTGACGACTACTTGGATCTTACACTAACCCACTTGACCATTGTTGGGGGGATTAACGGGATGCCCTAGCAAGCTTGTATCCATGTGTTTTGGGTAGCCACCAGGGGGAATTTGAAGAGCCATCGTCTGCTCCCACCATACTATCACTTTACATCTTATCTCCCATACATGCATCCCATTCCCTTAGTCTAGGCATTACGATGACCTACTTGAGGGGTTACACTTCGTCCTGTGGGAAGAAGGGGAGAAAGGCCCAGGGGGTAAAAGCAGCTGGTAAAAGATAAAATCCATAGGAAATAAAACCTAGAGATGCTTTAACCAGGGATCCCCGAGAAGGCAATAAAAGGCCTCTCGATAAGAAACAAAGGGGACCCGAAGAAAAATAATAAAACAAGACCTAACCAAGAGGATGGGAGGTCTCATCACGAGCCGACCCATTATGTTCATAGGTATCTAGCAGTATGACATTGCCATTATCTGGTCACCACGCTAGGGCAATGACCTTTGGTTGCATGGCCAAAGGAAAGGGGGTCTCATCACGAGCCAGCCTTATCACTTCTATAAAAATACAAGTGGGTATTGCTATCAGCTCTAGTCACCACGCCAAGGCAGTGTCCTCTGGTCAGATCTTGAAGTAGAAAAAAAGAAATAAAAATCAATAAATAAAGAATAAAGGCAATAAAGGGGCTTGGAAAAAGTGCATCCATGACGGGTACAACTCACCTCCTACAAAGGAACCCACATACAATACCTACCCCTGGTCTTCACTATGACTGGACATCCTTAGACCATATCACTTCATGTACATGGCTTGAATAATCTTTTGTGGAAACTTTCTTCTTCTTATGGATACTGGCCCAATAGGTTGTTCTGCCTATTTCTTCAACTTTGTATAGTAGATCAGTGTAATGTTTTTGAGCTACTAGATGATATGCTAGGGGTTTTATGCATGTATTTGATAAAGTTAATGATGAAATATGATTGACATTGTTATGATCCCAAGGACTAATGAGCCCATGGAGGGCGATGTTTTTGATGTGCAGGACCATACCCGACGGACAGGTACCAGTGGACCGGTACACATGGGGATATGATTAGCTCGGACCTCCATGGGACTGAAGAGCCCATCAAATGGTTGTTGGGATGGCAGATACAGGACAACGTTGTGATGAGCCTTTGCAAAGGAAGAAAGAAGGATGTTCCACCCAGGACACTTTGGCAGAGCCCGACCTAGGGGGGATCACCCATTTCATATGGAACGTTTACCCTTTGATGGACAGGACATCACACAACAGAGCAAGATGTTATCATGAGCGTGTGGCAGTGTGATGGAGCTATTTGGCACGTGTGGCAGCTTGGATGAGCCCTAGAAGGGTGAATGTTTGGCCTCTAGATGTTGGGTATGCCCAAAAAGGGCCAACGTCTCCCTCAAGAGGGCTTGATGTCCCACCCTTTTCTCATATTATGTCATTTTTATGGAAATTAATGTAAAAACAGTGTAAATATTGTAGTCAGCCTTGTCGGTTGTTTTAATGACCTATTTTTTAATTGAAAGGTCATGGATTGGTATAAATAGAGGACATTTTTCCCCATTTTGGACATAACACAACTCACTCTCTTGGGAGAGACTATCTTTTATCCTTTTGCTTGGTATTTTTGGTGTTGGAAGTGAGGCACAACTCTTCTTGGAGGATTTGTCTTGGCATTTATGGTGCTTCTCTCATGGAAGGTTTACAACTAGGGTTTGATTATGCATTCTTCATGATATGTAAGTGAATTTTTCATGCAAAAATTCTTAAGTTAATGGTTGTAGGCTTAATTTCTTACATTTGTTATTATATTGCTATTATATTGTTGAATCTTGAAACCCTAGGTAGCAAGCACACTAGTAGGTCATTGCTATATGTCCCCATGTATGACAAATTGTTTTAGCCATTGATAAAGGAAGATATAGCCTAGTCGTTGCTACACTTTTCTCCCTTTTTCTGAGTTAGCATTAATGTTATAGGTTGAAGAGAGGAGACATCCTCGGCCTAGTTAAATCTACACCTAGGTTGTTAACCTTCTAGTGTTTGAAAAGCCTTGCTCCTGCAACACTTTTCTCCCTTAGATCTGTACTTTGAAGCTAGCCTTTTTGCCAAGTGTGTTTAGAGAAAGAGGAAGGAGCATGAGGCCTTACTTAAGCAACACCGGAATGAGCCTCCTTCCCTTAGGGTTTTGATTCTAGGGCCCTGCCATTGCAGCACCAAAGAACCCTACCCTCCAGTCTCTAAATTATAAATCCTCCCAAGATTTCTTTTGCCCTTTCTTTTGACTCCATTTCACCTCAAGGCACTTGTTAGACTTACAACATTGAGCTTGTAGTGTTCAAAATCATCTTTTAAAACTTTCATTCTTGAAACCCTAACTAACCCTAACCGTACTAACCTAGGCTGATGTCATACTTAACGCAACAAGCTTTCTAACTAGTAATTGAGCAATTGATGATGACGTCAAGCATTTATTGAGCTATTGTTGATTAAAAATATTGTTGGCTTGGTCATTATTATAGACATTGATGAATTGGTGATCTTGCATAGGATATTTAGCAAAATGTTGACCTCCTTTTGTCTATTATATTGCTTATTAAATGAAATCGGATAATTAAGAAGTCCTAACCCTTTGAATTATAACCTGTAAATATACATATTGTATTATTATTGTCTTGTTTCAGGCAGGTGTTCTCAATAGGGACTTCACTTCTTTATTGGTTGATTAGCCGGATTATCTAATACCGGTGGTAACCTGAGAAGAGGAAAAACCTTACTTCTTGACCTTATATTCTTTACCTCTTCAAACCCTAGGTTACCGGGGATGTCTCCCCTGGGCTAACCTCCCTAAACATAAAGAACCTCCCCATTGTGGTGACATTGGGTGGGGAAGGTTCTTGTTTCGCCAATTTGACCCTTATCCTTTAGATTTTTGACCTAAACTACAAACTGCGCGATAACAAGACATATTAGAGACCAAATAGTAGGGAATTACTAAGGTAAATACGATCAATTTGCAAAAATTACGAATGAATTTTGAGAATATGAAGATGAAGGACTCAGATTCAGTAGATAGTTACATGACCCATGTTACGAACACAGTGAATTAGTTAAGGATGAACATTGAAGAGATTGCAAATAAGCGAGTGGTAGAGGAGGTTATTGGAACCTTTCCTAATAAGTTTGATGTAGTGGTTATAGTCATGGAAGATTCTAAGTACTTGAAACAACCATTAGTGCATGAGATATTTAGATCCTTGTTATCCTATGAATCCAGGAAGAACATCCATGAACATTCCTTGGAAAATGAATTCAAATCTTAGGTTTAAATATCAAGAGGAGGAGGAGGATGAAATCCAAGAAGAAATCAAAAGAGTAACAAAAGAAAAAACCAAAGAGAAAGATCAGAACAAGAAAGGAGACCAGATCAAAATACTCATAGCTTAAGGGGGAGTAGTAGTAGAATCTCATAGCCAAATCAAAGGTATGAAAAATCCAAAGTTAAATGATTTTATCATCACAAGATGGGTCATTTTGCACTTGAGAGTATGAAGAAGAAGGCTGACCTTAGCAAACATGATTCAAATTATTCTAACACCAACAATAACTATGAAGACTCGTTATTTCTTACCTGTAATGTTTCTCAAGATACTTATAACTATATTTAGCTATTAGATAGTGGACTCAACAATCATATGACTAAAGAGAGAGAATTAATTGCAGATTTCGATGACTTAGTGAGGACTGAATTCAATTCGTGGTCAGACAATACTCTAAAATTTATGGGAAAAGGATGGTCAACATCTGGACCAAAAAAGGTGAGAAGAGACACACACCAAATGTGTATTATGGCCTAGATCTGAAACATAATCTTATTAGTGTTGGCCAGATTACTCAAGAAGGGTATGATGTAATCTTTAAGGTCAATTATTGTTTCATATATGATAAACCCCACAGTAAGATGTTGATTTCTAAGGTGAATATGACAAATAATAAAATGTATCCTCTTTCCATGAATTATGATAGACTTGAAGTCTCCCTTGTCCAAAAGGAAACATGCTAAGAATATTTTTTTTGTGTCATCTAAGATTTGGTCATCTAAATTTTGGTGGTCTAAAACTATTGCAACAAAAAAAAATGGTTAATGGTTTTCCTCCCATTCAAGATCCAACTAATTCATGTGAGAGTTGCATTCTCGAAAAGCAACATGGGCACACTTTTCCTAGAGGGGTGTCTTATAGATCAAAAGCACCATTGGATTTGGTTCATACAGATTTATGTGGTTCAATGTAGATCGAGTCACTACGAGGAAGTTACTACCTCCTAACCTTCATAGATGATTCCAACATAAATACTTGGGTGTACTTTCTGACAAAAATTAGAAAATTTTGACAAGTTCATAGAATTCAAGGCAATGGTGGAGAAGCAAAGTGGTCATTATCTTAAAGTGTTAATATCAGATAGAGGAGGTGAATTATGATTCAATTTCTTTTTTATGATTTATGAATGAAACATCTGATCATAAGACAATTTGAAACAAGGTTTATACCTCAGCAAAATGGTGTAGCTCAAAGGAAAAACATAACCATTATGAATATAGCTAGAAGTATGCTGAAAGAAAAAAAATTATCAAATGATTTTTGGGGAGATGCAATAGCCTTCTTTGTTAATGTTTTGAACATATATCCTACTAAAAGTGTGAAGAACAAAGTTCCCCAATATGAATGGACATGTATGAGTTTTAGTGTATCACACTTCAAAGTATTTGGTTGTGTGACATATGCTCATGTGCCTAAAGAGTTAAGGAGGAATTTAAATGACAAAAGTGAAAAATGCATCTTTTGTCGAGTACAGTGATCATTCCAACGCATATAAATTGTATAATCTAGTAAGAAAGAAGATAATAATTAGAAGGGATGTTGAATACAAAGAATATGAAGCATGGAATGGAAGCATAGACAAGACTGTATTTTTTGGAGTAGTAATACCTAAAGTAGAAGATGAAATAGAGGAGAAGATTGTACAATGTGGAAAACAAGGTTCAAAAACTCAACCACTAATCAGAGGTGCTCCAACAAGAACTCCAAAATATTTTGTTCAATGTGAGTCATCTAGTCCAGTATCCCAGTCTATTCCTACTTCATAGTCAAGCAGTGTGTATAATTCTACAATTTCCTAGAAAAACTAGAAGTTTAAGAGAAATATATGAAGATCAAGATATTTTGCATTGTTTCCTTGTCAACTTACATGTTTTGAAGAAGCAATTAAAGAATAAAATTAGGTCCAATAAATGGAGGAAGAAATTGATTCCAGAGAGAATAGTGATATATGGGATCTAGTAGAATTACCAGAGGATAAAGATTGCATTGATTTAAAATGGGCTTACAAAACCAAGTTTAATGACAAAGGAGAAGTTGAAAAACAAAAGGATAGATTGGTAGAAAAATGTTTTTCACAACAACCTAGAGTAGATTATGGTGAGACCTTTGCACAAGTTGCAAGGTTAGATATAGTTAGAGATATCTTAGTTGTAGCATCTTAAAATAGATGGAAAGTTTATCAAATAGATGTCAAGTCAACATTATTGAATGGTATTTTATAAAAGTAAGTATATGTCAAGCAACCACCAAAATGTGTGATTAAACGACATGAATATAAATCCTAATGATTGAATAAATATCTCTATGGGCTTGAGTAAGCTCTTAGATCTTGGTATGAAAGGATCAATTAATATTTGATTATTTATTGATTCAGTAGAAGCAACAACGAGCCCTCATTATATACAAAGGTGAATAAGCAAGGTAAAATTTTGATTATTTCCTTATATGTTGATGATATGATCTTCACGGGAAATCTATCAGTTGACAAGTTTAAATTAGCCATGAATCAAGAATTTGAAATGACCAATTTGGGGTTAATGAGATAATTCCTTTGTATTGAAGTTCTTCAATCATATTCATGATTTTTTTTATTTTAGTATGCCATGGATGTGTTGAAGAGGTTCGAGATGATGAATTGTATGCCAACACCAACTCCAATTGTAGCAGGGACAAAGCTTAGAAAAGAGGATGTGGGATCCAACGTAGATCCAACTCTATTCAAGAGAATCTTTGGTATTCTCATGTACCTCACTGCAACCACGACAAGAATTATGTATCTTGTTGGTTTGATTTCCATATTCATGTAATCTGTATAAGATTCACATTGGCAAGTTGGAATAATAATTATCGCTCGAACAAGAGGATATATGGAATATTATATTCCATGGCAATGATTTTTTGATTGGATATATTATCAGTGATTTTACAGGTAGTATTGATGACACAAAGTGTTGGATCATGTTGCCATTGATGCCAATGGTTTGATTGATTGATGTCATTGATTTATGTCAAGTGATTGATTGATGTCAAAGGATTGATTGATTGATGATTGATGTAATATAATATATATTTTCCTTGATGAGAATGAATAGACAAAGATGGATCAATGAGTTGTCATTGATATGATGAAGATGGATCAATGAGTTGTCATTGATACATGATGAAGATGGATCATTGTGGTTTCATTGGTATATGATGCATTGTTGGAAAAATGTATAGATGACACATTATTGTCTTATCATGATTTATAAGGTGCACAAATGGATGAAATCCAAAGTGGTTCCCTTATGGTGAAATCCCTCACGGGAAGATGCTTTGCAGATTGAGTTATCCTAGAAGAATGTTTGGAGGACGCTTGCTCTCATTATTTTATTATCATGATTGATAAGGTGCACAAATGGATGAACTCCAAAGTGGTCTCCTTGTGGTGAAATCCCTCACGAGAAGACGCTTTACGGATTGAGTTATCCTAGAAGAATGTTGGAGGACCCATGCTTGTATGTGGAATAATTAGATGAAGATCAAGGAAATTGTTGGTGAAACTATCCTAGATGGATAATTCTTGTCATGCCATTTTCGTTGGTATGTGGAATGTCACATAACTCCTCATGGTTTGAGAGTTATGGCCTTACAAAGATGACGGACCCCCACATGAAGACTTGAAGCCCCCAAGGTCAAAAAAGTCAAAGTGACCTAAAAGAAGAAATCATTATTTAAATGATAAAGTAATGTGACAAAGTCAAGGTGGATTATTTAAATAATAAAGAGAAGTGACAAAATCAAGAAATGATAAAGTAAGGTGACAGAATCAAGAAGGAATATTTAAATGATAAATTAGTGGAGAACCTTCTATTTATGGAAAGTGGTTAACCCTAAAAATTAGGAAAATAGGTTAAGTGACCTAAAAGAAGAAATGATTATTTAAATGATAAAGTAAGGTGAGAAAGTCAAGGCGGATTATTTAAATAATAAAGAGAAGTAAAAAATTAAAATCAAGAAATGATAAAGTAATATGAGAAAATCAAGAAGGAATATTTAAATGATAAAATATTGGAGAAATTTGTATTTAAAAATCAAGAAGGAATATTTAAATGATAAAATATTCGAGAAATTTCTATTTATGGAAAGTGGTTAACCTTAAAATAAGGAAAATAGGTTAAGTGACCTAGAAATGGGTTAAGTGACCTATAGAACGAAAGTATAAATAAGATAGAAATGGTCTCTTGTAGAACATCCTTTTTGTGGATCAATGGAGAGCTTCTTGTGAGAATATCTTTTAGAGTATTGATGGAGAGCTTCCTGTGAGAGCTTCTTGAGAATTTTTGGTGTGGAACACTTGATCATATTGAAGATATATAAGAGAGTGAGGTAACCAAGGATATCTAAGCTGAATTTCAGAAGGAAGGTGAAGAAAATAGGGATGGAATTGAAGGGAGGATAAATTATTTTCATGATGCTTTCTAAGGTATGTTATTTACAGGTCATCTCACCATTTTCGCTATAAATTTTTTATATAATGATTCAAACCATGGTATTGATATTCTATTTAGAAAAAATACCCAAGTATATGTGGGAAAAAAATAATCTTGTGGTTCGTTGTATTTTGGGAGTTACACTACGTGGAAAATAGGGTTTGTGGCTAGTCCTAAAACTAGTATAAAACAAGTGTTTCGGGTAAAAATGTCATAAATTCTTCATAATAGATCCAAATTAAGTGAGACAAAATGTTTTGGTTAGGGTACAGGATTTAGTATGTTTTGTAATAGTTTCATATCAATTCAATGAATGTTTTGTGCGGGCCACGCTCTACAAGGTCACTCTCTAGAATAAGCCAGAATTCAACAAGGTATGTCATTTTTGCTCTAACGCCTTTTTTGAGAGGTTCCAATTAGTGCCACCTGGAGGAATTGCATAAAAAAAATAGAATAAAATTGTATATAAGTTTCATATCTTTATTCATTACAGGTACAAAGTTATGAATATTTCAAGTTGGGGTTGTTGACTAATCCAAAACTAGTCATGGTTGAGACAAGCAGTTGATGAGTTGGCACATACATGAGGTTTATAGTTGATGATGTTGGTACATATTGATGAGTCATTGTTGATGCATATTTGACACATGATTGGTATGTACTTGGGACATGGTTCGATTCACTTGTTTATGGTATAGGTTGATTACAGGTTGTTTGACATAGGTTGGTGCATAGTTCATGCACTTGTTTATGTTGACAGATTGATATTTGTTGAGGATTGTTGCCTCATATCAGTTGGTGCTGATAATGTAAGATGAGTCTTGTATATAGATCTGGTTCTATTGTATAATTGTACTCTATTCATTTGTTACTAAAAAACCCCCTAGATTGAGTCCATAATAAAAAGAAAAATTGTACATACATCTTGTGTTCTTTGTGTTCCTTGTGGAGATGATTTGTTGATGATATGTTTCTGATATATGTTTCTCATATGTATTCATATCTAACTAATTATAAATGTCAACAATGAGTAATGAGAAAATGTTGAATGTTAACTAAGGAGTTTTTGTGTAAGAGGGAAGTTTTGGGAAAAACATCCCCACACTCATTCACCCCCCTCTCTAAGTGTGGTAGGTGTGTACAACAATTCTTATTAGAGAGAGACTTGACTACAAGCCTTAACAAGATTGAAGGAGATCCATAGACACACAAATGGATTATGAAATACCAATCCTTGATGAGGAAAACTATTCTACATGGAGAATAGAGATGAGAGTGTATTTGAAGACAATGGGAGCAACTATTTGGAAGACAACCATTGGTGGATCAGTTCTATTGAAGAACAAGTCAAAGTTTGCAGCTCAAAGGGAAGGAAAGAAGAATGATGCATTGGCTGTCAAGCCCTATCAAAGAGAGCATGGGACAATGCAATTCCATCAAGGATCTATGGCTAAATCTAGAGGAGACATATCGAAAAAAAAAATGAAGATGTTGAAGACCACTCCGTCAAGATTATCGAAGGTAAATAATCTATAACTCTTGATTGCATATGTGATGATTTTTCATGTGATAATGTTGGAAAGAAGGAAGATATTGAATATACGTAAAATGATGGTAAAGAATCTCCAAAGACTCTTGATTGCATTGATTCAAAATGTGATGAGGTTGAATTTTTCTCAAGTGAAGAATATGATCTATAAAAATTTTGTGTAAAGTTTGATGATAGTTATCCCATGGAAAGAATAGAAGAAAATATATTAGAACTTGAAAAGGAAATTGAAGAGGGTTTATATAGATATAGAAGTGATCATTTTTATACACACTATAACTATCTTCCAGATAACACTAAAAAGTTTCTTAGGAGGAGTCAAAGGTACATATTGATGTTAAAGGAAATGCTCAAAGAGAGCAATAAGACTCAACTAGAAGAAAAGGAAGAAGAAATCACAAGACTAAAGAATGAAAAAGAAAATGTGAACGTAGATGATGATATTAAAAAAAGTTTTGAAACTATTGTCCATCTCAAGACCCAAATTGAAGAAGTCAAAAGAATAGAGGAACTATTGAAGAATCAAATAAATGAAAAGGAAGAGTCATGTTGTAATCTAGAAGCTAAAATTGTTGACCTTAGAAAGAAGGTAGAAAATTAAAAAAAAATATTGAATAGTTCACTAATATTGGATGAGATCTTAGAAAGTCAAAGATCACCATATGATAAATCAGGTATTGGATACAAATGAGAAGATACACATGCTAAAGAAAGCACCTCAAAGAAGCATGAGGAAAATCCATCAAAGAAGGAAGACAATGTTTCAAAGCAACCATATACACAAGGAAAAGAAAAATTCAAAAGAAAAAAGCAAAGAAGACATCAAGAAGCTATTCTTGGGACACCAAAGCAAAGGTATGAAAGTATTTTTCATGGGCATTGTTATTCATGTAATGGATATGGTCACAAAGCTTTTAAATGTAGATCTTATGAAAGGAGATATAATGAAAGATTTTATAACACCATGAGGTGTTGGAGATGTGATCAAGTAGGACACATTTTTGTTCACTGTAACACTATGAGATGCTACAGTTGTAGTGGATTTGACCACAAATCCCATGAGTGTTGGAACAGAAGAAGAAAGTCCATGATGAGAACTTCAAATAGCATGGCTAGAAGAAGAAATGAAGTAAGGAAGGGAGACATATTTGAAAACATGGATGCTCAGAGCTCAATTTCTGAGAAGCAAGGACATCTACAAAAGTGGGTGAAGAAGACAGAGCTGCCAGAATGGAATGAAAGACTAAAGGGAAGCTCAAGTAAGTCATCTACTAAAGCATACAGGGGTGACAATGATATCATTTTTGTACATACACAGGATGACCTTGTATAGGTCATGTACATACCTGAGCTATTGTGCAGCAGACCACGTATATGTGGTAAAGGTTTGAGAAAAAGGATATGCACATGGATTGCATCTTAATGTGATGGTATAACACTTTGTTGTAGGGTCTGACATTGTTTGTTGCAGGTTCTGACACTATTTTCTGCAGGTTTAAGTGTTCATCTATTGGATTATGTAAAATAAAATATCGAGTGCATGACACTAACCCACGAGTATGGATTGATGTTGTTCTGTTGGTGTACATGACTGGTACATATTTGAGTTTCATTGATATATCCTATGATGTATTATTGGAAGCATATGTTGATATCATGGTGCATGCATTTTTCATGTGGATTGGGCTACATATTGCTACATATGGTTGGTGAGTTGATGAGGTGATCATGTTGTACATCATTGTTAATCTATAGTCGATGCATGATTGGTACTTTTCTAGTACATTGGAAGAGGCACCTACTAGTAGTTTGATTGTCACATGTTTTATGGAGGATTTCGCATACATATATGGGATTCATCATTTTGTGGTATTGGTGCATGGTAATGTACATGTTTGGTACACTCATATATGGCATATGCTTGATGATACTACACCATAGGTACTACTTTATTAGCACAACGATTACCATTTGTTTGAGATACCTGATTGTGGCACTTGGTTCATGATGGAGACATATCATGAGTGATATGATACATTGTTTGGCATGTTGGTAGATGCACATGGTTGGCATATTGGTAGATGCACATGTTGGAATGTTGATAAAGGCATATGATTGATACATTCCATGGATGATATATTTTGGCACATTACATGATGTTGATGTACATAGGTGTTGTGCATGATGAGCACACATTTTGTACAGGATGTACTTGGTTGATATTTTGCTCATGATTATTTATTTCATTGTTGACATATATTTTTCTTCATGATGCTTGGTATGGCATGAGTTTGATGCACGAATAGGTCCAAGGATCGTTATATTGTAGCACAATGTTCATCTTGCAGAAAAGATAGGGGAGACATAGCCATAGGAGGAGTCATTCGTCTTCCCATGATTCTAGGAAGAGATATTTATCAAATGAATACCTAAAAACATATCCCTATACTTGAATAAAGAGAACAGGAGCATAATTTCAGGGGAAGCAATGGTCACAGGGGGAGTATGTTCGATGTATCTTCAGAATTATTTCAGAGTGATATCCCTTGTACAAAAGGGGGGAGATTATTTAGAGGAAGATCAAAGGCCTTCAGAAAGGGGGAGCATCCCCAAAGAGAGTTCAAGCAAGGGGAGCATCCCCAAGATGAGAATGGCCCTTTTCCATTGATGTCAAAGGAGGAGAGTCAATCACATTGATGTGATTGATGTTTATTGATGGGGAGAGTTAGTCACATTGAATATTGATGTAGAACATGCTTTATCTACATATTGACATCAATAATTGGTAATTGGTGTTGACATCAATGTTGGTATTTCCATCAATGCCAAAGGGGGAGACTGTTGGATCATGTTTTCATTGATGCCAATGGTTTGATTGATTGATGTCATTGATTGATGTCAAGTGATTGATTGATGTCAAAGGATTGATTGATTGATGATTGATGTAATATAATATGTATTTTTCTTGATGAGAAAGAATAGATGAAGATGGATCAATGAGTTGTCATTGATATGATGAATATGGATCAATGAGTTGTCATTGATACATGATGAACATGGATCAATGAGTTGTCATTGATACATGATGAAGATGGATCATTGTGGTTTCATTGGTATATGATGGATTGTTTGAAAAATGTATAGATGACTCATTATTTTCTTATCATGATTGATAAGGTGCACAAATGTATGAAATCCAAAGTGGTCCCCTTATGGTGAAATCCCTCATGGCAAGACGCTTTGCGGATTGAGTTATCCTAGAAGAATGGTTGGAGGACCCTTTCTCTCATTATTTTCATATCATGATTGATAAGGTGCGCAAATGGATGAACTCCAAAGTGGTCCCCTTATGGTGAAAGCCCTCATGGGAAGATGCTTTATGGATTGAGCTATCCTAGAAGAATGGTTGGAGGACCAATGCTTGTATGTGGAATAATGAGATGAAGATCAACGAAATTGTTGGTGAAACTATCCTAGATGGATAGTGTTTGGCATGACATTTTTTTATGGTATGTGGAATGTCACATAACTCCTCATGGTTTAAGAGTTATGGCCTTATGATGATGGACCCCCACATGAAGGCTTGAATCCCCCAAGGTCAAAGAAGTCAAAGTGAATTAAAAGAAGAAATCATTATTTAAATGATAAAGTAAAGTAACAAAGTCAAGGTGGATTGTTTAAATAATAAAGAGAAGTGACAAAATGAAGGAATGATAAAGTAAGGTGACAAAATCAAGAGGGAATATTTAAATGATAAAGTAATGGAGAACCTTCTATTTATGGAAAGTGGTTAACCCTAAAAATAAGGAAAATAGGTTAAGTGACCTAGAAATCGGTTAAGTGACCTAAAAGAAGAAATCATTATTTAAATGATAAAGTAAGGTGACAAAGTCAAGGTGGATTATTTAAATAATAATGATAAGTGAAAAAAAAAATCAAAAAATGGTAAAGTAAGATGAAAAAATCAAGAAGGAATATTTAAATGATAAAATATTAGAGAAATTTCTATTTATGGAAAATGATTAACCCTAAAATATGGAAAATATGTTAAGTGACCTGGAAATAGGTTAAGTGACCTAAAAAATGGGTTAAGTGACCTATATGATGAAATTATAAATAATATAGCAATGGTCTCTTGTAGATCATCCTTTTTGTGGATCAATGGAGAGCTTCTTGTGAGAATATCTTTTGGAGTATTGATGGAGAGCTTCTTCTGAGAGCTTATTGAGCATTTTTGGTGTGGAACACTTGAGCATATTGAATATATATAGGTGACTGAGGTAACCAAGGATATCTAAGTGGAATTTCATAAGGAAGGTGAAGAAAAGAGGGCCAGAATTGAAGGGAGGATAAATTCTTTTCATGATGCTTTCTAAGGTATGTTATTTACAGGTCATCTCACCATTTTCAATATAAATTTGTTTATATAATGATTCAGACCGTGGTATTGATATTACATTGAGAAAACATAACCAAGTATATATGGTAAAAAATTCATCTTGTGGGTCGTTGTATTTTGGGAGTTACACTCCGTTGAAAATAGGGTTTGTGGCTAGTCCTGAAACTAGTCAAAAACATGTGTTTTGGGTAAAAACATCATAACTTCTTCATAACATATCAAAATTTAGTGATAAAAAATGTGTTGGTTAGGGTATAGGCTGTAGTATGTTTTGTAAAAGTTTCAGATCAATTAAATGAATATTTGTTCCAGGCCATGCTCTACAAGGTCGCTCTCTAGAATAAGCCAGAATTCAGCAAGGTATGCAATTTTTTATATAATGCATTTTATTAGAGGTTCCAAGTAGTGCCACCTGGGGGAATTGCATAAAACACACTGAAGAAAATTGTGTATCAGTTTCATATCTTTATTCATTATAGGTACAAAGTTATGAATATTTCAAGTTGGGGTTGTTGACTAATCCAAAACTAGTCATGGTTGAGAAAGACAGTTGATGAGTTGGCACATACATGAGGTGTATAGTTGATGATGTTGGTACATATTGATAATTCATTGTTGATGCATATTTGAAACATGATTGGTATATACTTGGTACATGGTCATATGCACTTGTTTATGGTACATGTTGATTACAGGTTGTTTGGCACAGGTTCGTGCATGGTTGATGCACTTGTTTACGTTGATAGATTGATATATGTCGATGATTGTTGCCTCATATCAATTGGTGCTGAGAATGTAATTTGATTCTTGCATATAGAGTTGGTGCTCTTGTAGAGTTGTACTCTATTTAGTTGTTGTTTAAAAACCACCGGATTGAAGTCCATAATAAAAAGAAAAATTGTACATACATCTTGTGTTCTTTGTGTTCCTTGTGGAGATGATTTGTTGAAAATATGTTTCTGATATGTATTCACATCTAACTGATTATAAATGACAGCAATGAGTAATGAACAAATGTTGAATTTTAACTAAGGAGTTTTTGTGAAAGAGGGAAGTTTTGGGAAAAAGATTTCCACATTGATTCACCCACCCACCTCTAAGTATGGTAGGTGTGTCCAACACAAAGAGTACTTCACGATATGTTTTCCATATTGGTTCATGTGTGGTTTCATAGGCATCCAAGAATCATCCCATTTTGATGATAACATCAGCCGAAGTTGAGTATGTAGTAGCCACAACAACAACTTATACATTGGAAAAAGATGTGGTTTAGTTTCATAGACAAAATTTAGGTGGAATTTAACATAGAAATTAAGGGGGAGTGTTAGAATATAATTACAAGCATAGCTATTTTTGGAAAGTGTTAATTTTAGACATATCCAATTGTAACCTCATATGAGAAACCGTCTACTCTTCTAACCTTATCACAACAGGCGAACATATACAAACTCTGCCCCACTTTGGATTTGACCCTATGACTTATTACGTGTTCTAACCGTTACGCTCATTCAAGCTATACTTTTAAAATTTGAAGGACATGGGAGTGATATTTGATCCACTTATGTGTGGAGGGGTCAGATACCATTTAATATAGTATGGCTGAGTGCAAGCACACTTCGACCACTACTTCAAGGTGTTCCCATGGATCCAAGTAACACCATCATGGGAATTGAACCTTGTCCAATGGTGAAAATCTCATGGCTTTCCACCATTAGATCCAACCCCTTTGGGTTAAGTTGTCATATTGTTTTAGTGTAGAGAGTCAATGTCTTCATGTATTTTTTTCTTTTCTCACTAGATAGAAGTGAAAATATAAGAAGTCAACTCGAGTTCATTTGTTTCTTGTTCGAGAATTTCTTCTTTAAGTTCAGAAAAAAACAGTTCACCACCTAGTTATATGTAGGACTTATATAATTTTATTATATAACTAAAATATTAAACTATTAGATTTCTCTCATTAAATATGTCTGAATTCTTGTTGCTCTAAAAGCTTAAGAACATCTTTTCTCTTACCCATTTTTGACGTCTTCATTTTTCTTGTTCTCGTTTATTTGGTGGGATCATTTTCTTTCACTTAGCCATAGATGGTAATGAATAATCAAAAAGATAATTCTCTTCAATTCAATTCTTAGTATGGCACTCCAATAGTTTTATGGCCATGATTTTCCATTTCTAAATAAAAATTAACAAAATATGTTGAATCTCAATATAGTAGTCAAATAATTATATGCCTATGACTTTATGCAATTTTTAAATAAAAATTAACAACTTAAATTATTAAAAGGATGTGGAAAGCACCCAAAAGAATTCATACAAAACATTTCAATTATATACGTGTTGTGTCTTATAATGACAAGATAAAACACATAATATATTGATTTGTTAAGCTTCCCTCGTTAGCCTTAGATTCATCTGCTCCTCTCCTTATCAGCAACACTGCTTACTATTTGCATTTCCTCCTCTTTCATATCAACAACATTGTTCACTATTCTTCTTTGGTACTGGGAATTCCTTTTCACCGAAAATGCATAACGCATAATTTCCTGTATAGTTTCATTAAAAAAAACAGAGTTACAATATGTAAAACTGTAAAATTATTGAATTCCAACTGTAAAAAAGGCTTAATAGAAAGAATTTTCCATTATATATGTTCCCTAAATCCCATTCATAAGTCACTTGTCTAGTGATTTTATTAAACGAGTATGTTTCTCTGTGCATGAAATATAACATGTTAACTAAAGTAAAGATGTGATGTTACTTTATCAAACAAATAACCTGAAGGCAATGTTTTTCTCACTGAAATTTAACCTTTCTTGATGCAACTAACTCTACATATCTGATCAAAGGGATAGAGTTTTGCATGACCATGTGAACTCAATCATAATTATATAGGCGGTCATCACTTACAGAGTTTTAACATTCTACATAACACATGCTATCATAATTGTTAAATAGTGGAATCGTATTCAATGTAGGGTTTATTCCCTATTAAAATATGTTTATCCCATTAGGGAATTAAAAATAAAAGTAACTACTTATCTGCATAAACCTGGTGCAAAACTTTCATGATAATACTCTCCTAGGGTGGAATCGTGTACCACTATAAACAAAACCCGAGAGGTTAATTTTAACGTTGAGAATTGGAACTCGAATACCTTTTCAGTGAGGTGATCTCGTAAATCCATGTCCTCAGAACAATTAAGTACTGCAAGGGGAAAATCAAGAAAATGAGTAAACAGGTTTATGAAATAAATCCACAAAATTAAATATTGAAAATAAAGATGTAATGTACCCCAAATTTGCATATATATATATTTATTTTTTTTCTTTTTCCGAGGAACATTAATCTTCAACTTATTCTAGGAGACCTGTAGATAAGAGAAGTAGGTATTTATCATCATTGTTAATTGCTAATTTCTGCGAGATTTTTATGTTCTGGCTATCGAACGATGAACAATCACATTACAAACATTTCTATTCCAACTTAACTCTTACTGCACATAACTCCTATATGACTAATATTTACATTTTAACCTCCATCCCTTTTTAACCCTTCAATCCTACTATTAATCTAATACTTATATATCTATGTTGTATTAGACTTAGGAAAAACAAAAATTCTATACTCTTCCCTAAGGTTGTCATGCTTACGCACAAGGGAAACCTCACTTGAATTTTCAAAATAAAAATCATATACCATAGATTGTATTCGCTTTACAAAGGGGTCAGGAGTGTGCACCTTTAGTAAAAAAAATGTCTCGACTTAACATAAGGTATTTGAAATTTCTTCACATGGACAAATAGATTGAACGATTCACGTGTGTTTACTGGTTGTGTATTGATCTTTCGGTTAGTATTAACATGAAGGTTTGATACAAGTGTAACCCTAACAAATCGTTTAACCCTTACTTAACTGAACAATAATAGTTAGAGTTTGATTGTCCAGTTTATCGTATCATGAAGGGATTGTCCTCTACTTCTCACCTATTAATGTGAAAGGAACGCTTCTTGTCAGATGTGAATTAAACCTCTAATTCGACCATTAATGGAGACCCTGTGAGTGTGAAACTCAATGGTTATCACTTGTCCCCTTGTCCAATATGATTGCGCCATCTCCACCCCATCACATGGCTAGAGCCAACCTTCGTACCATCAACATTAACTCTGCGTAGTAAGGGTTCTTCAGGGATTGATGAGTTTCTTTTGTCATTTGTGAATTTTTTTTGAATTAGCTCTCCATTTTTCTCAGCGAGGAAGATCGGTGACTTGGATGATTTTTACCCAAATGAAGGAGGAGTCTCTACCTGACCGCCCTGGTAAGTTCACGATGCTCCTGTAATATAATAGTTGGATGGAACCCTGAGGGTTTCGTTACAGTGGAAGAAACCGTTTGTACTGTAATTCTTATTATGCCTTTTAGTGAAAGTTTTCCGCATTATCGTTATTCTCCTCGTAACTCCCTGGACTATTCTCTCTCCTGGGTAAGTAGACTTTACTATTTTTTTATTCCAAATCCTTTCGGAACCTTCTCGGTACTCCTCCCTTTTTTTGTTCCAATTTTAACAATCGCACACAGGAATTTTAGTAGGGGTTAACATGCTTGCATTTACTTATGGGGTTTTTCATTGTCCCTCTATTTTGTTTTATGGGTTACCCTTACCTTTATGTGTCATTACCTAGTATTGAGCCTCTGTGAGACAACGCAAAAGTTCTAGTCCAGAATTTAATCATGTAGGGTAGAACCCATGTTGTGTGTTACATGTTATATAGTGTTTTGTTTGAGATTCCATCGTTCGGTAGATTCTAACAGGCCACTAGATGACTCTTACGATTGTAATGTTTTTATTTTTAGGATTTTCTGTATTTCCATTCAGCATATAATATAATTTGGGTATTCTGTGTCCTGAACAATTCGTTAAGGAATACCCTGCGACTTACAAATCTTTGAGTCTATGATAAATTCTTGGGTTAAGGTGTTTCATATTGTTATTATCGTGGTCTGTGTGTGGTAAACACCATTCAAAGCCTCGTAAATTCAGAAAGAATGTTAACTCTGTATTTAAACTTTGATTAAATGCATCCTCTTCGACATAGATAGTTGGTTCATATTAGATTTTGATGACATCATTAGCTTATATCATTTCACTATATGTGTAAAGTTTGAGTAATTCATTCAACCTGCTCGCACTATGTGACCCATGGCGTTCAGATTTTCAATGCTAATGTTATTTGTTTATTTCATTCCTTGAAGAGTTTGATTTATACATTTTGGTAACCAATTCTAATGATGGGACCCTATTGTTTCGAGGGAACCCATCAGGAAGTTCTTGGACCACCCTCCCCTTCGGCCTGGGACGTCTGCTCAACCAAAACATGATAGGGAAAAGACACCAGGTCTCCAAGTCATAAATTAAGTACAACTCTGTATAAACGTTTCCTGTCATTAGTCATTCTATTGAAAGATACACTCGTCTTACTTGTATTGAATAATACTAATATTGATTTGTGTTCCCCTGCACGGACTTCGACCATGCACACTCTTGGATGCAGGCCCCTGCCATATGCACAAAAGGTATTTGGGTTTCATTTCGCTGCTCTTAAAGGAGTGCCCTAGGTTTCTAAGGATTGATACAATTCTAAATCTAGAATGCTATCATTGCGGGTGAAAATGTTCATTCATAATGATAGCCTATTCTTTAACTCTGTATATCCAATTTTAACGGAAGGGCCTATGGATCAAAACCTTATTATTATGTAAAATAAATGAATGGTATATATTGAACATGGTTGTAGCATTCTTCAAGTTGTATAGTCGGTTTTTAGATGGAAATACAAATAGTCCCTTCTTTTAGAACAATAGATCTGGTATATAAATATTTTTTGAATGAATAGAAACACGTATGTGTGAATAGTAATTTTGTATTGACTATTTACGGTTTTAATTTGGATCCTATAGTGAAATTCAAATGATTTCTTTTTTAATCCAGTATCTTTTCCTTTTTCGATTATTACTGCAATAGGTTTATGCCTATCGAGAATATATGATTCTAGGATGTATACTCTTCACTTCAATTAATTTACTACTATATCGTTTTATTTCAGAGTTTCATATTCAATATGCTAGCCTATTCATTTTCCCTTATATTATGTTCCTTTTGAGGTCTTAATTTCTGACTAGACGGACTATTTTCCATCCATCATTTCATTTCTAGAAATTCATCTATGACTAGTTAGGTTGTTTGCTTCTCAGTATTTCATTTTCTAGAAATGTGTTTATGACTGGTTAGACCGTTCCCTTGCTATCATTCATTTCCAGAAATGTATTTATGACTAGTTAGACTATTTGTCTTCCATTATATTTTTAGCACTTGTTGGATATGCATACACTGGCATTTAGAATGAATCATGCAGTTTTATATAGTTATACATACATACATACATACATACATACATACATATATATATATATATTCACGGTTACTCCCTATTGTATGTAATCAATTCCAACATTGATTAAATTGGTAGGGAAATTCGTCTAGAATTAAGGGATGACCCTATAGACATTTTTGATCTTAGATTTACTTCCACAATAGTATTCACACAGTCCAAATTTTACTTGCAAAAACCATTATAACCAAATGTATATGTTTCACCTACCTGGTAGTGATTTCTAGCACAGTATAATGAGATAGTATTATATTCAACACAACTATAATTCCCAATACATTTCCATAATTTGATTTCATTCCATCCAAGATACTTAGAAAGGTTTTCTGACAATAGTTACAGTTAAACTGAAATGGTTTATCCTACATTTCACTTCATTCCTTCAAAATTTAATAAAACAGAGTACTTCACTCATATTTAAACAGATGAAATCCTATCAGCCAATAATTCCAAATAAAATTTGAATAGAGAAGGAGTTTATAGACACATATGAACAATTGTCGAACAAAAAATGGAGCATCCAAGTTCCTCCCTAACTTAGATCAGAACAACCAATTCACTTGTCCCATTCACCCCCTAGCCTGACCATGAATCCATGAGGGCGAACTTAGAACTCCTCCTCAGCAAAAGTCCTTCAATTGCAGTAAGTTCTCCTTGCCTCACACTCAAAAAGTACTTTTCATAACAACAAGAGATCATTCATTTTTCCCCAGCATACTAGACAATGTCCTTCCTCCTCCCATATGTTATATATCCAAAAGAAATTGTGCCTAGGTCTTTTTTCCCTTGGGAATTTCCTAGCATTCCAAATCCCTGATTTTTAGGGGCTTCCAATGGCCAAATTCCTAATTTTCCACTTGTCATATTCATCCCTGAGGTATTTCCAACATGTTCCCCTCTCATGGAGTCATGGTCATCTGATTTTAATCTGGCTGTTCCATTTTTCCATCAGCAATAAATATAAAATATTTTGTTTCATATAAGTGTCATAGTCAAATAGTTAGTTGGGTCAAATCATATCTCTGCCCAATATTCATAATCATCAATTACAATTAACTAAATTTGAAATTCGAAATTTCCATAAATCAAAATAATTTTCCAATTTCAAATTTACTAAAAATGGAAATAATTTTCCTAAGCAATTTCAGATTTTAAAAATAATTTATTTTGGGGATGTTACATCCTTTCCCCCTTCAACAAAACATTGTCCTCAGTGCTCGTTCCTTTCTTGGAACAGGATTGGATGAGATTTTTGCAAATCTCCCTCCAACTCCCAAGTGGCCTCCTCACTACTAAAGTGCTTCCATTACACTTTTTCCTGGGCGACAACGCTTTTCCGAAGTGCCATTTCTCTCCTATCCAGAATGTGCAGAGGTTCTTCTTAGAACTCACCATATGGTTCCAATTGCACCAAGTTCCAATTGATCATATAAGTAGGGTCATGAACATAGTTCTTTAACAAAGAAACATGAAATATATTATGGATTTTTAGATTGGCAGGAAGTGCAAGTTGGTATGTTACAGGTCCAATTCGAGCTAAGATATCGAAAGGGCCACAAAACCTGGGTGCCAACTTGGCACAAATACCTAGATTTAGTGAATTTTTTTGAGATTTGACTTTTAAATAGACATGGTCTCCCACTTGAAATTCCAGGTGTCTTCTTTCCCAGTCCACATAACTTTTATGTTTGTCTTGCTCCTCTTTTAAGTTTTGTTCTACTTTTCTTACCGTGCTCTCAATTTCCTGGAGCATCTCTGGTCCCACCATGAGTCTTTCAAATAGGTTATCCCAACTAATTGGAGTCGTACATTTTCTATCGTATAGTACTTCTAAAGGGCTCATCTTAGCCGAAGTTTGGTAGCCATTGTTGTATGAAAATTTCTCCAAGTGTAGGTAGTCTTCCCACTTGCTTGGTTTTGTTCTTATGTACATGCGTAGAATATCTTCTACAATTTGGTTTGTTCATTCAGTCTAACCATATTTTTGTGGATGATAACTTGTGCTAAAATTCAAGTTAGTATTTAACCTTGCAAACAATTCTTTCCAAAAAGAAGATGTAAATTTTACATCTCTATTTGAGATCACCATTTTAGGAATACCATGCAGTCTAAAAATTTATTTCATGAATATTTCAATGATGTTAATAGATTTAAAGGTAGACTTTACAGGAATAAAGTGTGCATACTTACTTACCACCATAATTGAATCACTATGTTTTGAGTTCTAGACAAACCTGTAATAAAGTCCATTGATATAGTCTCCCATTTCCATTTCGGCACAGTTAAGGGCTGCAACAGGTCGGTTGGATGATGGTGTTCGGCTTTTACCTGTTGACAATATTGACACTTAGCTAATTATTCTGTTGTTTCTCCCTTCATATTAGGCTAGTAAAATAATTTCCTTAATGTTGTTACTGTCTTCTAGTATATCGGGTGACTAGAATATGGTTTCTTGTGTATTTTGTCCAAAATCGTTAACATTAATTCCACCGAAACTAGTATGTACATTTTGTTTTTGAATCGTAGTAGACCTTCTTTGTCCAAACTCAGATCTGTTTTGTCTGAATTTTCAACATTATCTCGTAATTTTTCCACTGTTCTTATGTAATTTTCGTCATTGTTACCTGCAACCTTTATCCTCTGCTCAAGATCACTTTCTTCCCTGCTTATGTTTATTTCAAACAACCCATGAACTCTTCTTCTTAAGGCATCAACCACCTTGTTTTCTTTACCCTTGATATGTCTTGCCTCAAAGTCAAATTCGATCAAGAAGGCCATCCATCTTGGTTGCCTTGCATTAAGGTCTGGTTGACTAAATAAAAATTTCACACGGTTGTTATCCATCAATAACATAAAAAAAAATTCCATTATATAATGCCGCCACATATTTAAGGCATGTATTACAGTTGCGAGCTCTAAGTCATGAGTGACATAGTTTCATCCGTGTTCCTTTAGTTTTTAGGAATCATAAAAAATCACATGCCCTTCTTGAGTTATGACACCACTTAGTCCTTCTTTACTCACATCCACACAGACCGTGAAGTCTTTGTCTGGATCTTCTACCTTTATAATGGGTGCGCTCATTAGTAAATCCTTTTAACTTATTAAAACTATCCTAACATTTATGTGACTAGTTAAACTTAGTTCCCTTCTTTTGTAATGATGTGATAGGGTGTGCAATATTGGAAAACCCCTCTATAAATCTGCGGCAATATTCGGTGATTCCCATGAATGACCGGATTTCTGATACATCCTTTGGACTTGGCCATTTCATGATGGCTCTTATTTTATCGGGATCGGCTACAATACCTTCCTTAGATATTACATTCCCTAGGTACTGTATTTTCTTATGATAAAAGTTGCATTTATCGAACTTGGCATATAGTTTGTTTTTTCTCAAAGTTTGCAGAACTATCCTTAGGTGTTCTTCGTGTTCTTCTTCTGTTTTAAAATACACTAGGATATCGTCAATAAATACCAAAACAAACTTGTCGAAGTACTGACTGAAAATATTGTTCCTTAAACACATGAATGTCGATATGTCGTTTGGAATGTTGTTTTACTTATGTCCTCATCTTTTATCCTAACCTAGTGATAACCAGATTGTAAATCCAATTTAGAAAAAATCTTTGCCCCACCTACTTGATCGAATAGATCATTTATCCTAGGTAACGGGTACTTGCTATTAATAGTCATTTTGTTTAATTGTCTGTAATCAATGTATAATCTCAGAGTTTCATCTTTATTTTTCACAAAGAGGACTGGTGCTCCCCATGGTGAGATACTCTTTGTGATATATTCTTTGTCCAATAATTCCTGTAATTGAACTTCTAATTTTTTTAACTCCGATAAACACATTCGGTAGGGTGCTTTAGATATAGGGGCTGAGCCTAGTAGTAGGTCAATAGAAAAGTCTATCTCCCTCCTGGGGCGTAATTCAAGTATCTCATCAACAAACACATCTCTGAAATCATGCAAGACGACAAAATCCTCCAATATGGGTTTGTTTCCTTTTTCTAACAGGTTTTTTACTTGGATGGCATAAATATGACAACCCTTTTTCATGCATTTCTTAAATTGCATTGTTAAAATCTATCTAACTGAGATTGGTTTTTGTATACCTTGAATTGTCCTAGCAGTGTCGTTTTCATCTTTATACTTGAGTTATTTTTCATAACAATATAACACTTCTTTATGCCTTTCTAACCAATCCATTCCGATAATTATGTCATAAGACCCTAATGGTAGAATGTTCAGATTTTTCTTTATGTTTTGACCACCTAAATTGAACTCATAATCAGAAATAAAGTTGACAACTTTTCTTTTTGCTCATGTTGCTAGTTGTACAAGCCAAGATTTTTCATGCCTTTTTTTCTTAAGTTTATTTGAATCCACTATACGAGGAGTGATATAACTCAACATAGCTCTAGGATAAATTAAAATAGAAATATGAGTATCATCAATTTTACCTTCAATTTCCACCATAGAGGACTGGTGGTGAGGTTGCCAGCCATCCACGACAACATTGATCCAATGTAAGCTTCTGCCTACATCCCCAACTGTAGAGTCTTGTTGTATATTGTGAACTGTAGTTTTGGTTGCTAAAGTAAAACGTGGATAGTTCCTGCTTAGGTGAGGTTCTCCACATTCCCATCATTTTAATGGTTCATGCGGGTTGTCCCCAAACTTCTTTGTTCCCAGATTTACTGGTTTATCACCTCCTTGGGTGTTCTGATTGTTAGAGTGAAAATATTTCCTTGGAAAACTCTTTGCTACGTTCCGATAATATGCTAAATGATATCCCTTCTTCCGCTGGTTAATTCGGTCTTGTTTCTTGTCTTTCCAGACCTTTGGAAATTCTAACCATTGTTTGTATTGGTTGTAACACATTTGGTCTTTCCTGAAAAATTTGCTCAAGGACTTGGGATTATCAAATTCGATTATGTCCTTAGAGGACTGTGTTAGACAGCTTAGGAACCGCTGGATTTTCACTTTTGCCTCTCGGATATAAGGCACAAACCTTAGTAATTCCAAGAATTTGTTTATCAGATCTTCCATAGCCATTTGACTGAGTCATAGTTCATAAAATTATTTGGTTTTTCTTTCATAGTAAATTTCAGATAGGTATTGTTTCTTAAAGTATTTCTTAAAATCTGACCATTTCATATGTTTTTCCTTTAGGCCCTTGGCCAACTTCAGTTCTTTCGACCATATGCTAGATTTTCCTTTTAGATTATAGATGGACATTCTGACCTTCATATTTTTGGAATAGTTGTATATTTGGAAATCCTTCTTGTTCTCTAATAACCATGCTTCAGCTTCCTCCCATGTTCTGGATTCCCCGTCAAAGGTAGATGGTTAGATTTTCTTAAACTCTCCCTCAAGGTGATCTACTTGTTTCCTTTTTCTTCCTGGTTTTGTTTTATCTTCAGTTGAAGGTGTACCTTCAGACGAGTTGTCCCCTTTTTCTTCTTCAAGAACAGAATTCTTGGAGGCCCTTTTATTGACCTCTTATTCTTGGTTATCATCTTTTGGGATTTTCTTTTTCACTATACTTCGCAGCAAGACTTCAATTATTTCTTGATGTTCCTGATGTGCCTTTCTTAGTTTCTCATTGTCTTCTTTGAAAAATTGCAGCTCAACAATGAGATTTCTCATAGATTCCAGAACTTCGGTAGGTGAAATTTTGTTATTGTTCTGCCTCTGATATTTAGAAGGCCTTTGTTCAGGATTTTCCTCGAGTCCAATTTCTGCTTCATCCTTGGCTGCCATGATTACAATGGAATAAAGTGTTTTTCTGTTTGTAACAGTAATTGTTTTGTTAGTTTTACATAAATAGGAAAATATATGCTAAGTAAATACTTTGGCCCTGCTCAAGGTCCAAGTGATGTAACCTTTGCTCTGATACCATATGTAATATACCCCAAATTTTCCAAAAAAAAAAAAAAAATTACGAGGAACATTAATCTTCAATTTATTCTAGGAGACTTGTCGATAAGAGATGTAGGTATTTATCATGATTGTTAATTGCTAATTTATGTGAGATTCTTATGTTCTAGCTATCAAATGATGAACAATTACATTACAAACATTTCTATTCCAAATTAACTCTTACTGCACATAACTCCTATACGGATAATCTCTACATTTTAACCTCCATCCCTTTTTAACCCTTCAATCCTACTATTAATCTAATACTTATATATCTATGTTGTATTAGACATAGGAAAAACACAAATTCTATACTATTCCCTAAGGTTTCCATACTTACGCAAAAGGTTAACCTCACTTGAATTTTAGAAATATGAATCATATACCATAGATTGTATTCTCTTTACAAAGGGGTCGGGAGTGTGCACACTTAGTAAAAAAAAATCTCGGCTTAACATAAGGTATTTGACGTTTCTTCACATGGCCAAATAGATCGAATGATTCACCTGTGTTTACTAGTTGTGTATTTATATTTTGGTTAGTATTAACATGAAGGTTTGATACAAGTGTAACCCTAACAAATCGTTTAACCCTTCCTTAACTGAACAATAGCAGTTAGAGATCGATCATCTAGTTTGTCGTATCATGAAGGGACTATCGTCTAATTTGCACCTCTTAATGTGAAAGGAAGGATTCTTGTTAGACATGAATTAAACCTCTGAGCCAACCATTAATGGAGACCGTGTGATTGTGAAACCCAATGGTTATCACTTGTTCCCTTGTCCAATATGATTGTGCCATCTCTTCCCCATCAAATGGCCAAAGCCATCGTTTTCACCATCAACATTTACTATGCATAGTAAGGGTTCTTCAAGGATAGACGAGTTTCTTTTGTGATTTGTAAAGTTTTTTTGAATTAGCTCTAAATTTTTCTCAGCGAGGGAGATCGGTGACTTGGAGGTTTTTTACCCGATGGAAGCAGGCATCTCTACCTGACCGCCCTGGTAAGTTCACGATACTCCTATAATCTAATAGTTGGATGGAAACCTCGAGGTTTCGTTACAGTGGAAGAAACCCTTTGTACTAAAATTATGATTATGCCTTTTAGTGAAAGTTTTCCCCATTATCGTTATTCTCCTTGTAACTCCCTAGACTATTCTCGCTCTTGGGTAAGTAGAATTTACTGTTGTTTTATTCCAAATCCTTTTGGAACCTTCTTGGTATTCCTCCCTTTTTCTTCTGGTTTCCACAATCTTGCACAGGAATTTTAGTAGGGGTTAGAATCCTTTCATTTACTTATGGGGTTTTTCATTGTCCCTATATTCTCTTTTATGGGTTACCCTTACATTTATGTGTTGTTACCTGGTATTGAGCCTCTGTGAGACAATGCAAAAGTTCTAGTCCAGATGCTAATTGGGTAGGGTATAACCCACACTGTGTATTACATGTTATAGAGTGTTTTGTTTGGGAGTCCACCGTTCGGTAGATTCTAATAGGCCACTAGCTGACTCTTACGACTGTAATGTTTTTCTTTTTAGGAATTTTTTTATTTCCATTTAGTGTATAATATAATGTGGGTATTTTGTGTCCCAAACAATTTTTTAAGGAACACCCTACAACATACAAATATTTGAGTCTATGATAAATTCTTGGGTTAAGGTGTTTCATACTATTATTATCGTGGTCTACGTGTGGTAAACACCATTCAAAGCCTGGTAAATTCGCAAAGGATGTTAACTCTATATTTAAACTTTGATTAAAAGCATCCTCTTCAACATAGACAGTCGATTAATGTTAGATTTTGATGACATATTTAGCTTATAGAATTTCACTCTATGTGTAAAGTTTGAGTAATGCATTTGGCCTACTCGCACTGTGTGACACATGAAGTTCTGATTTTCAATGTTAATGTTATTTGTTTTTTTCATTTCTTGAAGAGTTTGATTTATACGTTTTGGTAACCAATTCTAATAATGGGACCCTGTTGTTGTGAGGGTACCCATCAAGAATTTATTGGACCACCCTCCCCTTTGGCCTTGGACGTTTTCTCATCCAAGGCGTGACAAGGAAAAGACACCAAGTCTCCAAGTTGCAAGTTAAGTTCAACTCTATATAAAATTTTCCCATCGTTAATCATTCTATTGGAAGTTACACTTGTTTTACTTCTCTTCAAGAATACTAATATTGATTTGTGTTCCCTTATAGGGAATTCGACCATGCACACTCCAAGATGCAAGTCCCTGCCATATGCACAAAAGGTATTCCGATTTCATTTCTCCGCTCTTAAAGGAGTTCCCTAGGTTTATAAGGATTGATACGATTCTAAAAATAGAATGCTATCATTGTGGGTGAAAATGTTCATTTACAACGATAGCCTATTCTTTAACTTTGTATATCCAATTTTAACGAAAGCGCATATAGATCAAAACCTTATTACTCTGTAAAATAAATGAATGGTATATATTGAACATGGTTGTAGTATTATTCAAGATGAATAGTCAGTTTTTAGATGGAAATATGAAGAGTCCCTTCTTTCAGAACAATAGATCTGTTATATAAATATTTATGCAATGAATAGCAACACGTATGTGTGAACAGTAATTTTGTCTTGACTCTTTTCGGTTTTACTTTGGATCCTATAGAGAAATTTGAATGATTTGTTGTTTATTCCTGTAGCTTTGCCTTTTTCGATTATTACTATAGTAGGTCTATGCGTATCAAGAATATATGATTCCAGGGTGTATACTCTTCACTTCAATTAATTTACTACTGTATCGTTTTATTTCAAAGTTTCGTATGCAATCTACTAGCCTATTCATTTTCCCTTATATTATGTTCCTTTCGAGGGCTTCATTTGTGACTAGACATACTATTTGTTTTCCATCATTTCATTTCCAGAAATTCATCTATGACTAGTTAGGCTATTCGCTTCTCATTATTTCATTTTCCAGAAATGCGTTTATGATTGGTTAGACTATTCGCTTTCTATCATTCATTTCCAGAAATGTATTTATGACTAGTTAGATTGTTTGCTTTCTATCATTCATTTCTAGAAATGTATTTATGACTAGTTCTAGACTGTTTGTCTTTCATTATATTTTTAGCACGTGTTGGATATGCATACACTTACATTTAGAATGAATCATGTAGTTTTGTATAGTTATTTACACACACACACACATATACATATCCATATACATAGTTACTCCCTATTGTATGTAATCAATTCCAACAGTGATTAAATTGGTAGGGAAATTCGTCTAAAATTAAGGGATGACCCTATAGATGTTTTTGATCTTAGGTTTACTTCCAGAATAGTATTCACTTAAATGTTACATCTAAATGGGTGCAGTCGTTAACAATTCCTTTAACTTATTAAAATTGTCCTAACATTTCTATTACCAGTTAAATTTAGTTCCCTTCTTTTGTAATGATGTGATAGGGTAAGCAATCTTGGAAAATCCCTCTATAAATCTGCAGTAATATCCGATGATTCCCATGAATGATCGGATTTCTGCTATATCATTCAGAATTGGCCATTCCATGATGGCTCTTATTTTATCGGGATTTACTGCAATACCTTCCTCAGATATTACATGCCCTAGGTACTTTATTTTCTTCTGATAAAAGTCGGATTTATCAAATTTTGCATATAATTTGTATTTTCTCAAAGTTTACAGAACTATCCTTAGGTGTTCTTCTTTTTCTTCTTCTGTTTTAGAATACACTAGGATATCATCAATAAATACCAAAACAAACTTTTCCAAGTACTGACTGCAAATATTGTTCGTTAAACACATGAATGTAGTTGGCATGTTAGTGAGCCCAAATGGTATAACAACAGATTTGTAATGTCCATATCTCATTCAAAATGTTGTTTTACTTATGTCCTCATCTTTTATCTTAACCTGGTGATAACTAGATCGTAAATCCAATTTAGAAAAAATATTTTCCACACCTACTTCATCGAACAAATCATTTATCCTAAGTAAGGGGTACTTGTTCTTAATAGTCATTTTGTTTATTTGTCTATAATCGATGCATAATATCAGAGTTTCATCTTTCTTTTTCACAAAGAGGATTGGTGCTCCCCATGGTGAGACACTCTAATATATTCTTTGTCCAATAATTCTTGCAATTGAATTTTTAATTCTGTTAACTCCAGTAAACTCATTCAGTAGGTTTCTTTAGATATAGGGTCTGAACCAGGTAGTAGGTTGATAGAAAATTATATCTCCCTCCTTAGGGGTAATTCAGGTATCGCATCAACAAACACATCTCTGAAATCATGCAAGATGACAAAATCCTCCAAGATGGGTTTATTTTCTTTTTCTAATAGGTTTGTTACTTGGATGGCATAAATCTGACAACCCTTTCTTATGCATTTCTTAAATTTCCTATTGAAATTTGTCTAGCTGAGATTGGTTTTTGTATACCTTGAACTATCCTAGCAGTTTCATTTTCGTCTTTATACTTGAGTGATTTTTCATAACAATATAACACTTCTTTAGGTCTTTCTAACCAATCCATTCCGATAACTACGTCATAAGACACTAACGGTAGAATGTTCAGATTTTTGTTTATGTTCTGACCACCTAAACTGAACTCATAATCAGAAATAAAGTCGATTGCTTTTCTTTTTGTTCCTGTTGCTAGTTGTACCAGCCAAGATTATTCATGTCCTATTTTCTTAATTTTATTTGAATCCACTATACTAGGAATGATATAACTCAACGTAGCTCCAAGATCAATTAAAACATAAATAGGAGTATTATTAATTTTACTTTCAATTTCCACCATAGCGGACTGGTGGTGAGCTTCCTGACCATCCACGGCTGCATTGATCCAATGTAATCTTCTGCCTACATCCCCTACTATAGAGGCTTCATGTATATTGCGAACCCTATTTCTAGTTGTTGAAGTCAAATGTGGACATTTCATCCTTAGGTGAGGTTCTCCACATTCCCAGCATTATAAAGGTTCACGGGGGCTATCCCCAACCTTCTTTGTTCCTAGATTTACTGATTTACCACCTCCTTGGGTGTTCTGATTGTTGAAGTGAAAATATTTCCTTGGAAAAATGTTTGTTGTGTTCTGATAAGGAGCTCGCTAATATCCCTTCTTCCGCTAATTCATTCGGTCTTGTTTCTTGTCTTTCCAAGCCTTTTGAAATTCTGACCGTTGTTTGTATTGGTCATAACACATTCGAGCTTTCCTAAAAACATCGCTCAAGGACTTGGGATTATCAAATTTAATTCTTTCCTTATAGGGCCGTGGTATAAATCTTAGGAATCGTTGGATTTTCACTTTGTCCTCCCAGATATAAGGCATGAACCTTAGTAATTCTAGGAATTTGTTTATCAGTTCTTCCATAGCCATTTGACCGAGTCATAGATCATAAAATTCTTTGGTTTTTATTTCATAGTAACTTTCAGAAAGGTATTGTTTCTTAAAGTATTTCTTAAAATCTGACCTTTCCATCTATTTTTCCTTTAGTCCCTTGACCAACTTCAGGTCCTACCACCATATGCTAGCTTTTCCTTTCAGATTATAGATGGCCATTTTGACCTTCATATTGCTGGAATAGTTGTATATCTGGAAATACTTCTTGATGTCTAATAACCATTCTTTAGCTTCCTCCCCTGTTCTGGATTCCCCGTCAAAGGTAGATGGTTTTTTTTTCTTAAAATCTCCCTCATGGTTATCTACTTGTTTCCTTTTTCTTCCTATTTTTGTTTATCTTCAGTTGAAGGTGTACCTTTAGACGAGCTGTCCCCTTTTTCTGCTTCAGGACCAAAATTATTGGAGGTCCTTTTACTGACCTCTTCTTCCTGTTTATAATCCTTTGGTTTTTTGTTTGTCACCATACTTCGCAGCAGGACTTCATTTATTTCTTGTTGTTCCTATTGTGTCGTTTTCAGTTTCTCATTGTCTTCTTTGAAGACTTCCATCTCAACAATGAAATTTATCATAGTTTCCAGAACTTCAGTAGGTGAACTTCCGTCACTGTTCTTCCTTTGATCTTCAGGAGGCCTTTGTTTAGGATTCTTTTAGAGTCTAATTTCTACTTCATCCTGGGATGCCATGATTACAACATAATAAAGTGTTTTTCTGTTTGTAACAGTAATTGTTTTGTTAGTTTTACATAAATAGGAAAATATATGCTAAGTAAATATTTTGGCCTTGCTCAAGGTCCAAGTGTTGTAACCCTTGCTCTGATACCATATGTAATGTACCCCAAATTTGCCAAAATAAAAATAAAAGAAATTTTGAGGAACATTAATCTTCAATTTATTCTAGTAGACTTGTAGATAAGAGAAGTAGGTATTTATCATCATTTCTAATTGCTATTTTCTGCGAGATTCTTATGTTCTCGCTATCGAACGATGAACAATCAAATTACAAACATTTATATTCCAACTTAACTCTTACTACACATAAATCCTATACGAATAATCTCTACATTTTAACCTCCATCCCTTTTTAACCCTTTAATCCTACTATTAATCTAATACTTATATATCTATATTGTATTAGACTTAGGAAAACGACAAATTTTATACTCTTCCCTAAGGTTGACATTCTTACGTAGAAGGGAAACCTCACTTGAATTTTTGAAATACGAATCATATACCATATATTGTATTCACTTTACAAAGGGGTTGAGAGTGTGCACGCTTAGTGAAAAAAATGTCTCGGCTTAACATAAGGGATTTGACATTTCTTCACATGGTGAGATAGATCGAACGATTCACTTGTGTTTACTGGTTGTGTATCGATCTTCCAGTTAGTATTAACATGAAGGTTTGATACAAGTGTAACCCTAACAAATCATTTAACCTTGCCTTAATTGAACGATAGGAGTTAGAGTTCGATCATCTAGTTTGTCATATCATGAAGGGACTATCCTATACTTTGCACCTCTTAATGTGAAAGGAAGGATTCTTGTCAGACGTGAATTAAACCTCTGAGCCAACCATTAATGGAGACCCTATGAGTCAGAAATGCAATGGTTATCACTTGTCCCCTTATCCAATATGATTATGCCATCTCTGCCCCATCACATGGATAGAGCCAACCTTTGTACCATAAACATTTATTCTTTGTGTTAAGGGTTCTTCGGGGATAAATGAGTTTCTTTTTCCATTTGTGAATTTTTTATGAATTAGCTATGTGTTTTTCTCAGCGAGGGAGATCAGTGACCTGGAGGATTTTTACCCGGTGGAAGTAGGCATATCTACCTGACCACCTTGGTAAGTTCATGATGCTCCTGTAATCTAATAGTTGGATGGAACCCTCAAGCTTTCGTTATAGTGGAAGAAACCCTTTCTACTGTAATTATTATTATGCCTTTTAGTGAAATATTTCCCCATTATCGTTATTCTCCTCATAACTCCCTGGACTATTCTCGCTCCTGGGTAAGTAGACTTTACTGTTATTTTATTCCAAATCCTTTCAGAACCTTCTCGATACTCCCATTTTTAGTTTTGGTTTCCACAATATTGCACAGGCATTTTAGTAGGGGCTAAATGCTTGCATTTACTTATGGGTTTTTTCATTGTCCCTCTATTCTCTTTTATGGGTTACCCTTACCTTTATGTGTCATTACCTAGTATTGAGCCTCTGTGAGACCACGCAGATGTTCTAGTCCAGAAGTTAATCAGGTAGTGTAGAACCCACGTTATGTATTACATGTTATATAGTGTTTTGTTTGGGATTCCATCATTCGGTAGATTCTAACAGGCCACTAGCTGACTCTTACGACTATAATGTTTCTATTTTTAGGTTTTTCTATATTTCCATTCAGTATATAATATAATGTGGGTATTTTGTGGCTCGAACAATTCATTAAGGAATACTTTGCGGCATACAAATATTTGATTATATGATAAATTCTTGGGTTAAGGTGTTTCATACTATTATTATCGCGGTCTGTGTGTGGTAAACACCATTCAAAGCCTGGTAAATTCGGCAAGGATGTTAACTATGTATTTAAACTTTGATTAAAAGAATCCTCTTTTCCATAGAGACTCGGTTCATGTTATATTTTGATGACATCATTAGCTTATATAATTCCACTCTATGTGTAAAGTCTTTGTAATGCATTCAACCTACTCGCACTCTTTGACCCATGGAGTTCATATTTTCAATGTTAATGTTATTTGTTTATTTCATTTACTGAAGAGTTTGATTTATACGTTTTGGTAACCAATTCTAATGATGGGGCCCTGTTTTTGCGAGGGTACCCATCAGGAAGTTCTTGGAACACCCTCCCCTTCGGCCTCGTACGTCTCCTCAACCAAAGTGCGACAAGGAAAAGACATCAGGTCTCTAAGTCACAAGTTAAGTGCAACTCTGTATAAAATTTTCCCGTCATTAATCATTCTATTGGAAGTTACACTTGTTTTACTTTTGTTGAATAATACTAATATTGATTTGTGTTCCCTTCCAGGGATGTCGACCATGCACACTCTCGGATGCAAGCCCCTTCCATATGCACAAAATGTATTCGGGTTTCATTTCGCTGCTCTTAAAAGAGTGCCCTAGGTTTCTAAGGATTGATACGATTCTAAAACTAGAATGCTATCATTGTGGGTGAAAATGTTCATTAATAACAATATCCTATTCTTTAACTCAGTATCTCCAATTTTAACGGAAGGGAATACGGATCAAAACCTTATTATTGTGTAAAATAAATGAATGGTATATATTGAACATGGTTGTATCATTATTCAAGTTGTATATTCGGTTTTTATATGGAAATATGAAGAGTCCCTTATTTTAGAACAATATATCTGTTATATAAATATTTCTGGAATGAATAGAAACACGTATCTGTGAACAATAATTATGTCTTGACTCTTTCTGGTTTTACTTTGGATGCTATAGAAAAATTCAAATGATTTCTTGTTTAATCTTGTAGTTGTTCCTTTTTCAATTATTACTGCATTATGTCTATGCGTATCAATAATATATGATTCGACGGTGTATACTCTTCACTTCAATTAATTTATTACTGTATTGTTTTATTTCAGAGTTTCGTATGCAATTTGCTAGCCTATTCGTTTGCCCTTATATTATGTTCCTTTCCAGGTCTTCATTTGTGACTAGACAAACTATTTTCTTTCCATCATTTCATTTCTATAAATTCATTTATGACTAGTTAGGCTATTCACTTCTCATTATTTCATTTTCCAGAAATGCATTTATGACTGGTTAGACTGTTCTCTTTCTATCATTCATTTCCAGAAATGTATTTATTACTAGTTAGAGTGTTTGTCTTCCATTATATTTTTAGCACCTGTTGGATATGCATACACTGGCATTTAGAATGAATCATGCAGTTTTGTATAGTTATTTACACACACACACACACACACACACACACATACATATCCGTAAACACAGTTACTCCCTATTGTATGTAATCAATTCCAACAATGATTAAATTGGTAGGGAAATTTGTCTAGAATTAAGGGATGACCCTATAGAAGTTTTTGATCTCATATTTACTTCGAGAATAGTATTCACATAGTCTAAAGTTTACTTGCAAACGAAAATATAACCAAATGTATATGGTTCACCGATCTGGTAGTGCTTTCTAACACGGTATAATGAGATAGTATTCTATTTAACACAACTATAATTCCTAATACATTTCCATAATTCGATTTCATTCCATCCAAGATACGTAGAAAGGTTTTCTTAACAATTACAGTTAAACTGAAATGGTTTATCCTACATTTCACTTCATTCCTTCAAAATTTAATAAAACAAAGTACTTCATTCATATTTAAATAGATAAAATCCTATCAGCCAATAATTCCAAATAACATTTGAACAGAGAAGGAGTAGATAGACATATCTGAACAATTGTTGAACAACAAATGGAACAACCAATTTCCTCCCAGCCTTATAATAGAACAACCAATTTACTTGTCCTATTCACCAACTAGCCTAACCATGAATCCATGAGGGTGAACTCAGAACTCCTCCTTAGCAAAATTCCTTCAATTGCAGTAACTTCTCCTTGCCTAACAATGAGAAAGTAGTGTTCCTAACAACAAGAGATCCTTCCTTTTTCTCCAACATACTAGATAGTGTCATGCCTCCTCCCATATGCTATATATCAAAAATCAATTGTGCCTAGGTCTTTTTCCTGTTGGGAATTTTTGCATCTTTCCAAATCGCTGATTTTCAGGGGTTACCAATGGCCAAATACCTGATTTTCCACTTGTCACATTCAACCCTGAGGTACTTCCAACATGTTCCCCTCTCATGGAGTCTTGGTCATCTGATTTTAACCTAGTTGTTCCATTTGTCCATAAGCAATAAATATAAAATATTTTGTTTCATAAAAGTGTCATAATCAAATAGTTAGTTGGGTCAAATCAGATCTCTACCCAATAGTCATAAACATCAATTACAATTAAGTAAATTTGGAATTCAAAATTTCCATAAATGACAATAATTTTCCAATTTTGAATTTATTAAAAATGGAAATAATTTTCCTAAGAAATTTCAGATTTTAAAAATAATTTATTTTTGGGGATGTTAGAAAAGAAATGTTCAGGAAGAATCCATGAAATTAAAACACTAAAGAATCAATACATGAATATTACATAGCTTGAGATTTGGGAACGAATTCTTTTTCTTCCATCGACGTCACTAAGAAAACCGTCCACGGACCGAAGGGGAGGAATGGGCCTTGAAATTTCCGATGGGTACCCTTGCAAGTAAACAGGTTTCCCATCATTAGTTTTTGTAACCGAAAGAATTAACCAAGTATTTGAGAATGTAAATAAGCAAGTAGAGATTTTCTGAAACATCTAAGATTTTGATAACCAGAATGATAAAGAATTCACACAGTACAGTGCATGTCGCACAGAGGTGTTTTATTTCCCTTTGGATACTACTTTTATTATTCTATTTATGTTGAAGATAAAAAAAATAGAGAAGTTTCAAACAAATAAGTACATAAACAAAGAGCTTAGAATAATTACTCTAATTAAGTTTAGATTATGGAATTTTTACATATAGTGGAATCATATGGCTATCACAATCCCTGTACAAGTATGAGTAATGCGATCAGACTTAGACTAACGAACCAGTTACAAAAACTTTACATAGTAGCGAAGAAATCTCACAACAACCACAGGAAAGGGTTTACACCTTTATATCGTATGATCCGAGGGTGTAATGAATTCACAGTAAGTCTTTACGAACCCAAAGGAATCATCACTTAAAATAAACACCAATATTAATGATACGTCATGCAGACATGAAATGAATTAAATCATAGTAAGATATGAAATGTATATTCTTAGCATCAAGAATCAATAGTTCAGAAATTCAGACAGAGTTGTAGAACTTTGTTTACCTACAAAATCGATATTGTAAAAACTTGAAGGAAAAGAAAATCGTAACATCCACATCACAAATAAAATACGCATTTCAAAGAGACCGAAATCACTTCCTTAGCACAAGGGATGGTTTCGCAAATAGAAAGATCTAGAGAGATGGAGGGTATCTCCCTTACTTTTCTATCACACAACAAAAATCTAGATTCACTATTGAAATACAGATTTAAGAGAACCCATGACTACTTACATAAAGATAACGAAATAGACAGATAAATGTATCAACTCTTTAAATTCCCTTAAAGAATCAAGAAAGGGATATAACCTCTACCAAGTAGAACAGAGATTTAATCACACAGTATGAGAAATTGAAAGAACAATAAGTTCGACCACTTTTTCTCTTACGAAACTAACTCTTGCATTGTTGGCTTTCCCACTCCCCGTTGGGTTGTTAACACAGACCATGACTTCCTAAGAAGTTTCGTGGAGATGAAAATATTTACCGTAGGGTATAAGGATTTGGGACCCAATACAGAGGATAAACTGGAGTTGCGACAAAACCCTAAAGCATTGAAGAGTACTTGACAAAACGATAAGATTCTAATGTAGAACTGAGAAAGTAAGACCGAATAGAGCAAGGAGAAATGTATGGTGACTGATGCACAGTACGTTATTCTAGAATCACAGAGAGCTCAAAATAAAACGATCGAGATTTTTCTTACCTTGAACGGGATAGCATCCAATTGGTAGACACCCTATCCTTTTCTTTCTGCTCAAGCCGAGCCCAAATACAAGATTCGGTACATGTTCACTGAGTCAAATATCACAGTGTTAGCACTGGAGCGCTTTCGCAAAAGACATAGAACCAAAGGAGAATGAAACAATAACCCTAGAAACCCTTAATAACCCTAGAAACCCTTAACTGAGTAGAGTAATAGTGGTAGTTACAAAGATTGTACCTTGCCATGTGACAGGATGAAGGTGGCACGCTTCTTATTGGACACTATGACTAAGAGACAGCCCTCGGGAGGTACTCTTGCAGGTAGCCATTAATAGGATAGAGGGAAGTTTTAATTAGCAACTCACAAATCATTTATTCGACATTCATACCAAGTTATTGCAGAGTGTTAGAATAGTTAAGTTAGGGGGCGACTAAAGTCTAACCAATTTGGTTTGATCATATGATAAAGTTCAAGATGAATAACTTTTATCGTTGGCTTAGTAACGTTGCCAACCTTTAACCATATTTAGTTAAAGTGGTAATAGAGGTCGGGGTTTAACCATATACAATTCTCCACGAATTCTAGGTTACTTAGAGAGATAGCATGTAGAGGCACCTTTTTATTAAAGTATGTGATATATTCTTTGATCCCGAATTCGTATAGACCCTATATGGTATAAGTAATGTTTATACATAGAGATGGGTATAATTCTAGCGGGGATTTAATAATATAAACGTTAATGTTTATGCATCGAGATGGTTGTAATGCTAGTGGAACTTTACTAATGTAAATGCTAACCCTTTATACTTATATTAGCGGATAGAAATGTTAGTAACTAAGAGACTAAGGTATAGCGAAGCTATCCCTTAACCCTTATATATGTGATTACTGCGCAAGATGAAATAACTCAGAGACATAATCTTTTATATATGGTATTTAGTTGTATCAATAAAGTGGTAAACGTAAACCTTGCAAAAATAAATAGTGAGGACAACTACCTGCTTAAGGTTATGTCTTTCTAAATAAGTTGTTCTAAGAAAAAGGAGAGTTAATGTCCCTAACTTTTTATTTTTATCTGGTAAATTTGGGAAACATTACATGGCATATTATATTCTTTTTTTTTATTAGATATATTAACAATGGTAAACTAAATATGTAGTAGTTACAACAACAACTTGTTAAACAATTTGGTTAGGCACACTTCAACCACTACTTCAATGTAGTAACACCATCATGAAAATTGAACTTTTCCCAATGATGAAAATCTCATGACTTTTCACCATTAAATCCAATTCCTTTGGGTTAAGTTGCCATATTTTTTTAGTGTAGAGAGTGAATGTCTTCCTATATTTTTTTCTTTTCTCACTCAAAAGAAGTGAAAATATAAGAAGGCATCTCGAGTTCATTTGTTTCTTGTTATAAAATTTCTAAGTTGCCATATTTTTTTAATGTAGAGAGTGAATGTCTTCCTATATTTTTTTCTTTTGTCACTCGATAGAAGTGGAAATATAACAAATCAACTCGAGTTCATTTGTTTCTTATTCTAAAATTTCTGCTTTAAATTCAGAACAAAAAGGTTGACCACCGAGTTATATGTATGAATTATATAAATTTATTATTTACCTAAAATATAGAACTATCAGATTTTTCTCATTAAATATGTCTGAATTGCTGTTGCTCTTGTCTCTAACCCATTTTTTAACTCTTGGTTTTCCTTGTTCTATTTTTTTTTTTTTACGTCTTGGCTTTCCTTCTTGTCGTTTATTTCGTGGGGTCATTCTTCTTTCTCACTCAGCCATAGATGGTAATGAATAATGCAAAAGCTAATGCTCTTCCATTCAATTCTCAGTATGGCACTCCAATAGTTATATGGCCATGAATTTTCCATTTTTAAATAAAAAATAGAGAAATATGTTGAATCTCAATATAGTACTCAAATAATTATATATGGCTATGACTTTAGCAATTTTTAAATAAAAATTAACACCTTATATTACTAAAAGATGTGGAAAGCACCCAAAACAATTCATACACAAAATTTCAAATATATACATGTCGTGTCTTATAAGGGCAAGATAAATCACAGAATATTTTGATTTGTTAAGCTTCCCTCCTTAGCCTTAGATTAATCTGCACATAATATATTGATTTGTTAAGCTTCCCTCCTTAGCCTTCGATTCATCTGCTCCTCATCAGCAACACTGCTTACTATTTTCATTTTCTCCTCTTTCGTATCAGCAACATTATTCACTATTCCTCTTTGGTACTGGGAAGTCCTTTTCACCGAAAACGCGTAACGCATATGTACAACTGCAAACGTATTGATTTGATATCAGAAAGCAGCTAGACGTCGAGGCAAGTTTTCTGGATCCACAGAGCATTTGTTATGTCTTATTTGGAATTGAATACATAGCAGCAACAGTTGTATGTGAATTGTATATGGATCACTGAGCGGGAAGAAAATATACCATGAAAAAATTCAATATGGTTGAAATTTTAGAAGAATTTTACATTTAGGATAGTCTACTAAGGAAAAATAAAATAATTTATTAGAACTTTTTAATATTTTTCGATTTTTTTGACTATTTAGTTTTTAAATTTAAGAATCACTGGATTAAATATATAAGAATTATTATTAAAGACAATAAAATAAGCTAAGCTTAACATTTATCCTTATCTATATTATATAACATTTATCCATATCTCTATTATATGAAAAACTAGATTATTTGAAAATTTTGTAAATTTTCTTACAGTAAATTTCAATACCTAACCTTCTTATTATAATTGAATACCCAATAAAAACATCACAAAAAAATACTGGCTGTAAAAAAAGGCTAAAAGAAGACTATACATAAATTGAACATTTACGTTTTCTTATGGGGTCCAATAATATTTTTTGTTCTACTTGATGGCGTTGGCGAATGTTTATAGGTTTATGTAAAATGACCATTTTCTCTAAAAACCCTCGTTAAAATTCGCAGGAGATAACTACAAGGCAATTAGCACATGCAACAAAGTCTTCATCAATGACGAAAGGGAATTATATCTTGTATCTTGGTGATAGTTATTCATTGTTTTAACAAGCTGTTCTTTGACAAAGCTACTTATGAAAGGGCAACAACAAATTCTCATGGCAATCAATATGCTCATTAATAACAATTGAAAAAATGCGTAGCAATCAATATGCTGATTAATAACAATGGAAAAACTCACCAACAGAAAGGTTATTATTAGCAAATTTATGAAGACAGAGTTTAAATTAATTTATGCTTCAATAGTTAAATTTAATTTAAACAAAATCSAAATTAATCTTAAAAAATGGAGAAAGTCTAAATTTATTTAAAAATAAAAGTCACTTGCATATGAAGTTTATTCTATCATTGATCGTATTAGATAGAATATTATCTCCCGGTACTTGTGGCAGTACATGAGAATACATATTGTATTCAATTAATGGATTGGCTGAAATTTTTATACAACATGTGTTCAGTCGGTGATTTCCCTAAAACTACCATTCACGTTGGAAAAAGATGAAAATAAAATAACTGCGCCACTTCTTAAAAACTTAAAAAATATCATTCAATTTAGGTTTTGAAAAACAATATTTCATGTGGAAAAGTAGTAAGTACAAAGTAAATCAGAAAACAATATTTACATCTAGTGTGTTGTCAAGAATACACAAAAACGTTTTTTGGGGAAATTATATATATAATTCATTTAAAATTGAAATTACTAAATTATTTCAATAAATTTAAATTGTCTTAAAGCTATATAGCTATTTATGTTGGAAAAGTAAATGGACATAAATATCTATAGCCATCCATGTTGGAGAAGTAAGAAAATAAAATCATTTTATTACTTATTAATAAATTTTAAAAGTAAAAGCATATGTTGGATTGAATTTAAGTAACCATATTTTATATTTTATATTTTATATTGAAGTTTTTTTTAAAGTAAAGTTGAAATAATATTTGTAAATGATGAGTGTGTTCTTTGAATGGGTGTGGACTTGATGGTGGATTGAATGTGGGTTTGTGAAGGAGTAAGATGCATAAAAAAAAACATGAAGTTTCACACAAGTGATTTTTGGAGTCCATAAAAAAGCAAGGGCGCACAATCAAAAGGAAGATAGATCATTTTCAAAAAAAAAATCAAGGCAAGTGTGGTGCAACAAACTTAGGTAGACTTTCCAAGATGGAAGACAAGTACGCAAGAGTTCGATACTTTGGGAGGTTCTGAGGAAGTTTGAAAATGCAACTATGTGAAGGCATATGTGAGGCATAACTAAAATATGTGTTAGCTTGGTGAAAGTCTACGAAAACGAAGGGACAACAAGTCTGCGGTTGTGGACACCTCCAAGGTGCACCACAGGTAGTTGCGGAGATAGTTGCAATAGAGAGTCTTGGTGGGAAAAATATTCTCTTGAGAGTGTTGGTGAGGTGGGCTGAGTTCTTTGACTCTGCCATGTTGTAAACCGAGTTGTTAGTGCTCTTTATGTAACAATTTTACAATAACAAAGACTTAGCCAATTGTTAGGCATGGTTTGTGTTTCTCACAATATTTATGTGTTTTCCTTTCTCTTTTTTTTCTGTTGTTTTTCTATTGCAATTTCATGTTCATGGATGCATGTTTAAATAAGACTAACTCTTAAATTGTGTTAACAATTGTCTAAGTAAGAAATCGTTGCACTAGAGTAGGAGTGTGACTTGCCCGTAGCATAGAAAAAAGTATGGGTATTCTCTAAGTGAAGAAGCGTATTCTAGATGAAGTATTCTTGGTGTGTCAAGAAACGAAGTAAGAATTGTCATGGTGCCACATGTAAGAACTGTCATGGTGCTGCAGACACTACTAGAGCTTGTGGGATGACCTAGACGCACTCCTTGAGCAAACCAAGAGGAGATCTCTAAGGGAAAATTGGGCACTTGGGAAAGGTAGGTGAACGAAGGACTATCACAGAACCAATCAAAGAAGTAACAATAGAGTTGAAATAATAATAAGTTGGGCACAAACCTTAGTGAATGGTTCGACAAGGTGGGATATAACATTGCAAATGGTTTGAGTAGATCCACATGCACATATGAAGACCAAGGCCGAAGTTTGTGAGTGGGAATAAAGCATTTGGTGTGTAAATGACCACAAAAAGAAATTCCAGCCTTTGAATAGTGCAGTGGAGTTGCACAAAAATCCTGGATAGGCCAAGTGATGAGGGTTAAGTAGCAAAATGGATGGTGCAAGTGACGAATCCTTGAAGGTTAACAGAGAAAATGTAACTCAATAATTAGAGAAACTCAATAATTAGAGAAACTCCAAGAGGCATTAGAGAGGATGTATGAATATGACTTGGAGATAGAGTTTAAGATCAACAGGTTGAAGGCATTGCCAAGGAGGACTGATACTTTGACACCAACTCCATTGGGAGCACTTAAGGTGGAGATCATCCAACATGAATGTAGTGTAACAACAAAGGATCATACGAAACAACTTGTGTGGAAAGGTAGAATGATTGAGTGCTACCTCTATTCACAAAATCCCTTTTTTGTTTGAGGAGGAGGCTCGACCCAGACTAATAGCGGAAGTCATGAAAACATTGGTGGAGTGCATGGAGGAGTTCAAGACAAGAGGTCAAGGACAATTTTTTTCAAAGAGACGCAGTTGAAGGTTTATGCTTTACGGACACAAAGGTAAGTGGGATGAAGATGGTATCTTTCGTTAACATTGGGGCAATGCGTAGTTTTGTGAGTGAACAAGTTTCAAAGTCTCTTCATTGCAAACTTGAGGGCGACATTTGAACATGTAAAGTGTTGAAATCAACAATGATGACGGTGACATGAATTGTTCATTCAACACCATTGAGAGTTGGGGATTGGTTTTGCAACATGGATATGCTGGTAGCTCCATTGGAAGATCATGCGATGATCTTTGGCTTGGACTTCCCAAGACTTTCCAATCTTTCTCCACTCACTCACGAAACACGCTTAGTATTCTTGGATTAGACCAGAATAACAAGAGAATCCTTGATGAAGAGGAAGCTCAGGATGATGCCTAGGATATGTGTGATCAATTTGATAGAAGGAGTCACTAGGATCACTAATGGGCCTTTAAATGTGACACAACATCCATAAGTCATCCATACCACAACATCTGTAAGTGGTTTGGGACAAGAAGAATAAAAAAAGATGATGAAGACTTCAGTCAAAACAACCATGGGGAAGTTTGGTTGATGAAGGAACCTGCATAACCATGAACATGATTTTAAGAGGGAGTTGGAATATTCACATTCCATGGAGCAAGATGAACATCACCAAGTGCATAGGCATCAAAAATAGATTATGGATGTTGTGGGATATTGGGAAGCATAATTACCCACTGTAGAAACTCCAAGAGTTGAGCCAAGACAATGACTCGAGGCACCTCCTCAACCATATTTGGAGACAATGTGGAAAAGGTAGAAGATGAAGACCGACATTCAAAGATAATTGTGAACTTTTGTAGGAAGGCCATGGGGATATAGGACTTCCATCTTACTGCGGAATGACTTGAGGAGTTGGGATGCACATCGAAGGAAGTTTATTTGGTTAGGCGATAATTACGCACAAAACATAAGTCACACACTATGTATGTATATAGCCTTAGTGAGAGGTATTGGGTACATTATTCGTGTTAAACAAAGAATATGAAAATGTGCTACCATGAGAGAAAATAACGAATGGTGATGCCTAGTGGAGGTGTCATCGGCAGATGAGTTGTGTAGGTGACTTTCCAATCTAAGGAAAGGGGCAGGACCTTGTTGAGAACCAAACGGGTTAATTTAAGTGAAATGAATAGGTTGAGACAGTAGCAGGCGACTCAATAAGACTAAGAGGAGTTAGACAGGATGATGACTAGGTAGGCATAAAATACTTTGTTGGATGTGGAAACATGCATTTTCTAGAGATGAATACAATAGTCGGATTGATCACCCAACCAATTTGGTTCGTGAGAGGTTCCAATGTACATGACACCCAAATGACAAGGTTGAAGTATCAAATCCATCAAGGGTCAAGAGTTTCTAGCACATGGGGGCACATAGCAAAACATCCTCAGGAGAGTTTTTTTTATGACAATGGTTGAGAAAGAAACAATCATTGAGTGGCGACAAGATCCAGAGATGGGCAGGAAGGCCATGGCGATTGATGAATGTTTCTAGGGATGAAAACAAATTGGAGTGGGGGAGCATATATGGTCTCCCATGATACACACGGTGTACGCACTTTCCTTGCATAGATTCAATGATGGAACAGACAGAGATCATGAGGAATAAGTGATAGCTTGGGCGAACAAAGACGTTTTGGTTTGGGAAGGAACACTTTTGGTACACAATGGCAATGCACGACACCAAGGGGGAACACATTTTAATCTCCTTAGAACAATTGACAGAAACTTAGTCAGGACATGAAGAGTGCAAAAGACAAGGGACGTGCACCTAAGGATGGGACACGTTAGTCTAAGAGACTAGCAATTCATGGGTATGTGGGCTTTGGATGGGCACATTAGGTCCAACAACAATCAATTGAGTGTGGGTGCATGAATGGGTGTATGCACATAAGAGACATGACGTTTTGTACAAGTGATTCTTGGAGTCAATATAAAAGAAAGGGCACAAAATCAAATCCTCGAGATAGATCACTTTGGAAAGAGATTTGGAGGAAAGTCTGAGACAACAAAATAAGGGAGAGTTTTCAAGATGGAAGACAAGTAGCTAAGAGTTGGAATCTTTGAGAGGTTTTGGGGAAGTCTGAAAACGTAGGTCTTTGGAGGCATGTGTGAGGTAGAACTGAAATTTGTGTTAGCTTGGTGAAAGTCTACTAAAACGAAGGGACAACAAGTCTACGATTGTTGGCACTTTGAGGTGCATTGCATGTGGTTGTGAAGACAGTTTCGACAGAGTGTCTTGGTGGGATGAATTTGTTCTTGACTTTCTTTCCGAGGTGACAGGAGTTGTCTCACTCTCCCATGTTTTAAACCAAGATGATAGTGCTTTTTATGCAACTTTTTCACAATCAAAAGACTTAGTCGGGTGTTAGTAACGGTTTGTGTCATCCATACCATTTTTTTGTTTGTCTTCATTTTTATTTCGCAGTTGTTTTCTTGAAAGCTCATATTCACTATACATACTTAAATAAGACTAAATATGCATACTTAAAAAGAAAGAGTTACACTAGAGTAGAAATTTGACTATGCTATAGATAAAGATGCATAGTTCTAATGAAGTATTCTTGATCTTCCCTGCAACCAAGTGAACAAAATATGAGGAATTTAAAAGTATGATTTGAATTCGAATTCCAATTAATGTTGGGTGTGCATTTTCACCATACGGCGCTTTATAATCTATCTCTCATTTCACTTGTCTTACTTCGATTCAACCGAGAAATTCTAAGGAGTTAAGACATCTGTGCAAAAATATAGTTCTGTCTCGGGAGGTTGCCAGAAGTGAGAACTGTTATAGACCGGACAAAAATCTATTCATGTTCCTCTAAAAGCTTGGGAACCTCTTGTCTTTTACCTTTGGGAACCTCTTGTCTTTTACCTAATTCAGACCTCTAGACATTCCTTGCTCTCGCTGACTCATTTGCTTCGTTACTCAACGGTTATATATGGTCATTAATAATGTAAGATTTATGTTTTGTTTTTTTTTTGTTTTTTGTATTGTAAATTTTTTTTTATTGATTTATTAATTTATAATGAGGATAGTTATTGTTTTTTATTTTGTCTACGTAAAATTTATTTTATTTGATTTATTAATTTATAATAAGAATAGTTATTAATGAGAACATTTTAATTTAACAAAATCACTTTACCTTAAATAATCCACTTCCTTAATAGTTTTAATTTTTTTTTAAATTTGAAAAGTGATTTCAACTTAGATAATATTTTCACTACTCACTATCAAACCATGAATTTATAACACCAAACCACAAAATTTTGACGTTATAAAGGCGGTTTCAAATTGAAATTGATACTCTGTATGACACTCACACTCAGATAATTATATTTCCACCACTTCATGTATTTTTTAAACCATGAATTTATAACACCAAAACACGAAATTTTGCTAAAAAGAAATTGATACTTTGTATGACACTCACACTCAGATAATTATATTTCCACCACTTCATGTATTTTTTAAATAAAAATTGTCACAGATTGTATTAAAAAGATGTTGGAAACCCAACATAATTCATATCAAAAAAAATTCAAATATACACATGTCTTGTCTTATATTGACAAGATAAAACACAAAATATATTCATTTGTTAAACTTCAGTCCCTACCCTTGCATTCATATGCTCCTCTCCTTATCAGCAGCACTGCTTACTATCTACATTTGCTCCTCTCACTATCTTTCTTTGGTCCCGTGACGATTTTCATAATAATAATAATAAAAAAAAACCGTAACCCATAATTTCATGTACAGTTTCAACTAAAAAACACAGTAACAATATGCCAACGGTAAAAAGGCATAATAAAGAGAATTGTTCTTTCAATCGTTTCATAAGTTCCATATAATAGAAATAATTTTCCATTCTTTTTTTCCCTAACTCCCGTTAATAAGTGATTTGACTACTCTTTTTTGTTAGACGAGTACGCTTCTCTGCACATGCAAGTTCTATACAAACCAAAAGTAAATGTGTGATGTTACTGTTTCAAACAAATAACGTCAAGACTGCTTTTTTCCAATGAAATACTACGTTTAGCAGTCACTGTGCAGAGCTGATGACTGGGTTCACTCGATCCAAAATTCATTTTCACTTGCTCTACTCTTGCAAGGGAATAAATATTCGATGTATGACTATCGAGAACATATCTGATAAATTCAATCAAATTTAGCTCTGCAGATGCTTGCATCCGATCCCAACGGAATCATTTTCACAAAAAGCTTATCCATTAGTTCTCTGGAAGCTGTCTAGCCTCAATTTTGATTCAACTTCCCTTTCTCGAGACTCTTAATTGAAAAGGGTATTTTCTTTGTAAAACATCTCGCGCTAATGCCATGTACATCTTATTGATGCGCGTAATACTTTATTGATTTGATATCAGAAAGCAAGTCGGTGTCACTGAATGGGGCAAGCTTTATGAATGACGACGCATTGGTTACATTGTATTTCGTGCATTTATATTAAACTTCTTATTTGTTGAATACATGCACCGAGAGATTATTATCGCAATTCGAGTTGAATTCAATCCAAGAGGGGAAATTACAAATAAAAAAAATTAAGTACTATAAATAATTTTCACTTTAAAATTATTATTTTTTAATATTTTTAGAGTTTCTCAGATTGTTTATTTTTTAAATTATCTTTTTAAATAAAGTAAGATTCTTTCAATCTGTTATTAAATATGGATTAAAAACATAGAATATATGCGCCGTGAATAAAAAAACATAAAATAAAATTGAACAATCTAATATTTACTTTATCTTCTTTTGTTTGATAAGTTCTTTGTTCAACCTGAGGATGTTGTGCAAAGAAATGCCCTATTTTTTTAAAACCATCATTGAAATTTGCCAAAGCAAATTGGATTGCAGGACATAAACCATAAGTAATGGGAGAAGATTGCATATGGTAGATAATATGCCAATGAGCCACCAGATTTCAGATTTTCACAGAAAAAAGGTTTCCGAAAAGTGCCTTCCTTATTTGTACAAGGAGAAAAATGATATTGAAAAATGCCTTTTTCATAAGCATGGTGGTAATTAATCTATATTTTTTTCTATTTTTTCATACATACAAAGTAGGGAATAACAATATCTTTTATTTGTTACCCATTTCTCATCATATACAATGATTTGGAATGTCAACAACTTTCAGATATAAAGTTGCAAAACCTCTATTATAGAAAGCATTGTTATAGTTAGGTATTTGCTCAATACAATACAATATGCATCATCACTATAATTGTACTTTGTAAAATGCAATGAGAACCTAACAAGGTAGTGACTAACACAATTTATAAGTGGTGTATATTTTCAATTTAAATATACATAAAATTATTAATGGAATATATTTTCAACCATAAATATACATAAACAATGTGGTGAATAACAAAGTTTATAAATGTAGTATACTTTCAATTATAGATATACTCGGAATGCCAAGATCCTTTATATGTAGCAAGTGTGACTTCAACAATATAATTAGCATTTTAACTTTTTATTGTGTTTTTGGGAATCCTTGTGTGGAAATGCTAATGCTTGTAAGAAAAAAATTTCAATTAATTTGGATTTAGAGTTTAATTAATCACTAAAAAAAATCTATATTGCAATTTTATTTATAATATTTGAAAAATTACTAACAAAATTTTAAAAAATTAGAAATTCTAAATTTACATTTGAATATAAAAATAAAAGTCACTTACATCATAACTCTACACCAGCATCATTAGTCATACTGCATACAATGTTAACCCCCTCTATTTGTGGCAATATTGGAGGATACAACTTGTATTGAACTAGTGGATTGATTAAAGTTATATGGTCTATCTACAAAAATACATCTAGTGTTCAACCAATGAATTGTTTGAAGCTATATGAATTATTTTGGTTGAAAAACAAAGAATATGAATCATAAAAATAAAAGAAAAACTTTATCACATGAATCTAAAAGATAATATTTATAAAATAAATTTGAGAATAAATTTGAGAATAATAAAGCTAGTTTGATAGCTAACTTGCTTTTATTTTAATTTTTTATATAAATTGAAAAAATTAAATTTATTGTTTCACTTTAAATATTAATAGACTATTAACTAGTAAAAATGAATATAAATCTTTTAATTTAAAAAAATAACTCAAATTAAAATTCCAATAATTTTGGACTTGCATTCTCACCATACAACTCTTAATAATGATCATATGTCTTACTTTTATTAATAAAGATTCGAGGCACCTTCAAAAAAAAAAAAAAACTTTTATAGATTAAACAAAGTCCAATCTTGTTCATTTCTTAACAATATATTATCTTTTAGCAATTTATTACCTTAGTTTTCCTTGTTCTCATTTATTGAGTGGAGTGAGTTGCTCTCTCATTCACCAACCATACATGGTCATGAATAATGCAAAACCTAAAGATTGAAACTGTGTATTCTACCCAAATAATTATGATTATAACTATAACTATAATCAACTTATAACTATAATCAGATGCGTATGTAAAAATTAATACAATTTTTTATTTATTTAAAAGAATAAAATAAAAAAAATATGTTAAAATTATTTTTAAAATATATTTATGAATAAAAAAATCTCAAATTAATATAAAAGATCAATTGATTGAAGCATTTCATCTTAAATTAATTTAAAAACAAATTGAAATATAGTTAATGTTACATGTGTCAAAAATGACTTAATACAAATAATGTTAATTGTGTAATAGATGATCTTATACATAGAGAGCTAACACAACTTGTGATATAAATGATCCAATAACCTAATAGTTAATATAAAATTAGAAAAAAGTATAAATCATAATTGGTTAACTAGTCATGTGATGTAATCATATTGTAAATTGATGAAGAAAAGTCTTGTAAAACATGAATCAAAAGAAATTATCAACATTAATGTTGGGTGCAAAGGTTCTTATCTTTGGTTGATGATGGAGGTTACTATCTATTTCTTGTTGTAGATGATCAATTGAATAGTTCTTTGGTTAAAAAATCTTGATGGTTGGAATTATAAATATTTCTAGATTGATACTATATGTATGTTATTCATAAGCTAAATGTATTATGATGACAAATATGTTTTCACTATTTACTCATTAATTTCATGGATTACTACCATTGACAGATAACAATACAAATCAAGATAATAATGAACTTCTTTTACTATTTTGTTGTCAAATAAACATAGTTGTGCAACTTTGTTTGTGTAGAGAGTATGGTTCTTCTCTCATTGATGACTCATCCATGAAGTAGTGACAACTCCTCACCTTCCCAGGAAAATTACCAATATGTAATTAATACCATCAGAGTTGTGAGACCATGTTAAGAAATAAAGAACAAGTAAGACATTTGGAGAAAAGATATTAAGTCATTCTCCACATTTGTATTTATTATAGTACATGAATTTGTCCACTTCTAGATTTAGATCTTATCAATGAATAATGGAAATACCTCATCATTAGACAAGGTCGTCTAATCATTAGATAAGGATAACAACTCATAATAAGGTGGTCTCACACTTTCTGACCTTATAATGACTCACAATCTAACACATAACAACTAGTCAATGGATAAAGACAACACCTCATTATAAAATAGGGTGGTATTATCATTACATAAGGATAACAACTCATAATAAGGTGATCTCATACTTCTTTGTAACTGTATAAGGATTCACAATCTACCACATAATACTCATCCACAGAAAATGACAACACCTCAGCATTAGATAAAAACAACTCATAATAAAGTGTTCTCAGACTTTATGATTGTATAAAGTGTTCTCGGACTTTATGATTGTATAAAGATTCACAATATAAAACATGTCTTGTCTTATAAATACAAGATAAAACAAAGATTATATTCTCATTTGTTAAACTTTACTCCCTGCCCTCATCTGCTTACCATCTGTGAGGAGTCATTTACATCCAAAACGTGTAACTCATAATTTCCTATACAGTTTAAACTAAAAACACAGTAACAATATGTACAACTGCAAAAGTATGGAATTCTCACTGTAAAAAGGCATAATACTTGTAACTCATAATTTCCTATACAGTTTCAACTAAAAACACAGTAACAATATGTACAGTTGCAGAAGTATTGAATTCTTACAATAAAGGAGCATAATAGAAAGAACTTTCCATTGTCTTGTTCCCTAAATTCCATTAATAAGTCATTTGTGTACTCTTTTTCCACGAGTACGCCTCTTTGCACATGCAAGTCGTATTCAAGCCAAAAGTGAATATGTGATGTTACTGTTTCAAACAAATAACCTGAAGGCGGCGTGTTTTTCACTGAAATACTACATGTTTACAGCCACTGTGCAAATCCGATCGAGGGACATGATTGTACTTGTTCTACTCTTGCAAGGTAATGCTCTGGGCGCTTTAAAATATGAAGTAAACGAATAAATATGTGATCATGTGACCATGGAGAACATATCTGAGATATCAAACAAATCAAATTTAGCTCCAAAGGTCTGTGCATGCAACAACAACTGAATCATTCTCACAATAAGCCCCTAGCCCATCCATTAGTCCACTTAAGCTGCTCAACCTGAATCTCGATTCAACTTCCCTTCCTAACACCCCGCAGTAGTGCCATGATGCCATCTACATCTTACTGATGCGTAGAATTATTTATTGATATGATATTTGAAAGCAGTCAACGGCCTGTTACAGGGGCAAGATTTATGAATCAACGGTGCATTTGGTACATCACATTTGGAATTGATATTAACGGTCTTAATCAATAGAATACATTCTAGCAACATTATTCAATAGAATACCTTGTATCAACATTAGTATAGGATCTGAATATGATCCAATAGACAGAAGGTACATTTGAGAATGTACATAATGAGAAAATTCAACGCGGTTTTAATATTGAAGTAATATTTTGGAAATATAAAATTATAGATTTTATAAATTTTAAAAGAATTTTAATCTCCAAATATTAAAAAAAAAAATTAGGAAATTTTATGATTAATTTATATTTATGGATGTATTAGTTTATATTTATTTATTTTTTAAATTTATGAGCCAACAAATTAAATATATTAGTAAAAACAATCAATGGATGTATTAGTTTATATTTATTTATTTTTTAAGTTTATGAGACAACAAATTAAATATATAAATAAAAACAATCAAAGTAGGCTGATCTTACTGTACATAAAATTTATGTACTATTGCAAAATTTTCTTATAATAAAGTCCAATACATCAAATCTTAATACAATAATTATATATACAAAATAAAATAAATAAAATAGCACTTAAAAATACTGAAACTGTTAAAAATGAAAATAAACATATAAAGAAGTTGAACATTTACATTAAAATCTTAAAATATCAATTGCTTTTGCATAAACATGTGCTCAAGACTGTTATTTGACAAAGTATGACTCGTCATGTTCCAGTACATTAAAGGGCAATAACAAGTTTTTGAGTTACTTTGGCCACGGACATCGGACACTGATGGACAAAACCGAAGAGAAAAATTTCCTACCATTTCTAAAAAGCACTTTTATTTTCCAGATATACAAGGACTGTTGCACATCCTTAAATTGCAGATTATAAGTGTCGCACATTTCCAATCATAACAGCACAAACACTTCAATGTTATGATCTATATATGAAATCTTGAGTTAACAAGTTTTAAACATGTCAATCAACCAAAGGCATTTTTGTCTGTCAGCAAAAGTAGCATTTTTGTCTGTCAGCAAAAGTATGCAGCAGATATCATCAGAAGATTTCGCTTGACAGAGTGCAATCCAGGAGAAACCCCCATACCACTATGCACAAAATTGAGCAAGAATGATGAAAGCCCTACAATGGACTCTACCCTGTACAAAAGTTTAGTAGGCAGTTTGTTGTATCTTACAGCAACTAGGCCTGACATTATGTTTGCGGCCAGCCTTGTTTCCAGATTCATGGAATCACCCAAAGATTTTCATTGGAAGATGGCGAAACAAATTTTGAGATATGTTGCAGGAACTCTCAATTTTAGCTTATGGAACTCTCAATTTTAGCTTATGGCACACTCAATCTGAGAGTAATCAACTTTCTGGTTACACAGACAGTGATTTTGCAGGCAACCTAGATGACAGGAAAAACACATCTGGATATGTTTTTCAACTCGGCACAAACCTAATCTCATGGGCATCAAAGAAACAACCAATTGTTTCAATATCTTCTGCAAAGGCAGAGTATGTAGTTGCTACCTCAGCTTTTTGTCAAGTTGTGTGGCTGAGAAGAATATTGAAAGATATGTCAGATACAAAAAATGATCCAACTCCTATTTTCTGTGACAATACTTGAGCAATTGTTCAATCCAAAAATCATGTGTTTCACAAGAAAAGTTCATTTCATACGCGAGCTAGTCAATAATGGCAATATTGCACTACAATTCTGTGGTTCTAGAGATCAGCTTGTTGATATCTTTACAAAGCCACTTGGAAAATCGGTTTTTGATTTTCAGAGACAACACTTAGGCATAATCAGTGCTGATATGTTGAGTTTAAGAGGGAGTGTTAAATATAATGTAATGCTGATATGTTGAGTTTAAGAGGGAGTGTTAAATATAATGTAACCTCAATAGTCTGACTCTACACTGCCAGTTGCTGTACTTTCTATTCTTGTTTAGTTTGAACTTATTTAGCTCATCCATCTCCCATTGCATAGTACCTCTTCACAACTTCTTCAGACTTATTGTACTCTTCTTCTAATATACCTGTTCTATTCTTTCTCTTTGCATTTCTTGCTTCTCAATTTATCAATTAATAATGTAAGATTTATGTTTTGTTTTGTTTTTTTTTTTATTGTAAAATTTATTTTATTAGATTTATTAATTTATAATGAGGATAGTTATTATTTTTTATTTTGTCGATTGTAAAATTTATTTTATTTTATTTATTAATTTATAATGAGAATAGTTATTAGAGAGAGTTTTCTCAATTTCAATTAATTCATCATTTTAATTTAACAAAATCACTTTACCTAAAATAATCCACTTCCTTAATAGTTTTAATTTTTGTTTAAATTTGAAAGGTGATTTCAACTTAGATAATACTCTCACTACTCACTATCACACCATAAATTTTTAGCACCAAAACACAAAAATTTGATGTTATAAAGGTGGTTTCAAATTGAAATTGATAGTCTATATGACACTCGCACTCAGATAATTATATTTCCACCACTTCATGTATTTTCTAAATAAAAGTTGTCACAGATTGTATTAAAAAGATGTTGGAAACCCAACATAATTAATATGGTATCTTTTCCTGGAAAAAAAATTTCAAATATACACATGTCTTGTCTTATATTGACAAGATAAAACACAGAATATATTCATTTGTTAAGCTTCAGTCCCTACCCTTGGATTCATATGCTCCTCTTCTTATCAGCAGCACTGCTTACTATCTATATTTGCTCCTCTCACTATCTTTCTTTGGTACCGTGACGATTTTCATAATAATAATAATAATAAAACGTAACCCCATAATTTCATGTACAGTTTCAACTAAAAAAACACAGTAACAATATGCCAACGGTAAAAAGTCATAATAAAGAGAATTGTTCTTTCAATCGTTTCATAAGTTCCATATAATAGAAATAATTTTCCATTCTTTTTTTCCCTAACTCCCGTTAATAAGTGATTTAACTACTCTTTTTTGTTAGACGAGTACGCTTCTCTGCACATGCAAGTTCTATATAAACCAACAGTAAATATGTGATGTTACTGTTTCAAACTACGTTTAGCTGTCACTGTGCAGAGCTGATGACTGGGTTCACTCGATCCAAAATTCATTTTCACTTGCTCTACTCTTGCAAGGGAATAAGTATTCGATCTATGACTATCGAGAACATATCTGATAAATTCAATCAATTTTCGCTCTGCAGATTCTTGCATCCGATCCCAACGGAATCATTTTCACAAAAAGCTCATCCATTAGTTCTCTGGAAGCTGTCTAGCCTCAATTTTGATTCAACTTTCCTTTCTCGAGACTCGCGCTAATGCCATGTACATCTTATTAACGTCTCGCGCTAATGCCATGTACATCTTATTAATGATTGAAAAGGGTATTTTCTTTGTAAAACGTCTCGGGCTAATGCCATGTACATCTTATTGACGCGCGGAATACTTTATTGATTTGATATCAGAAAGCAAGTCGGTGTCACTGAATGGGCCAAGCTTTATGAATGACGACGCATTGGTTACATTGTATTTCGTGCATTGATATTAAACTTCTTATTTGTTGAATACATGCACCGAGAGATTAGTATCGCAATTCGAGTTGAATTCAATTCAAGAGGGGACATTACAAATGAAAAAAATTAAGTACTATAAATAATTTTCTCTTTAAAATTATTATTTTTTAATATTTTTAGAGTTTCTCACATTGTTTATTTTTTAAATTATCTTTTTAAATAAAGTAAGATGATTTCAATCTGTTATTAAATATGGATTAAAAGCATAGAATATATGCGCCCTGAATAAAAAGCATAAACTAAAATTGAACAATCTAATATTTACTTTATCTTCTTTTGTTTGATAAGTTCTTTGTTCAACCTGAGGATGTTGTGCAAAGAAATGCCCTATTTTTTTAAAACCATCATTGAAATTTGCCAAAGCAAATTGGATTGCAGGACATAAACCATAAGTAATGGGAGAAGATTGCATATGGTAGATAATATGCCAATGAGCCACCAGATTTCAGATTTAAAAAAAAAAAAGTTTCCGAAAAGTGCCTTCCTTATTTGTACAAGGAAAAAAATGATATTGAAAGATGCCTTTTGCATAAGCATGGTGGTAATTAATCTATATTTTTTTCTATTTTTTCATACATACAAAGTAGTGAATAACAATATCTTTTATTTGTTACATATCTCCCATCATATACAATGATTTGGAATATCAACAACTTTCAGATATAAAGTTGCAAAACCTTTATTATAGAAAGTACTGTTATAGTTATGCATTTGCTCAATACAATACAATATGGATCATCACTATAATTGTACCTTGCAAAATGCAATGAGAACCTAACAAGGTAATGACTAACACAATTTATAAGTAGTGTATATTTTCAATTATAAATATACATAAAATCATTAATGGAGTATATTTTCAACCATAAATATACATAAACAATGTCGTGAATAACAAAGTTTATAAATGTAGTATACTTTCAATTATAGATATATTCAGAATGCCAAGATCCCTTATATGTAGTAAGTGTGACTTCAATAATATAATTAGCAATTTAACTTTTTATTGTGTTTTTGGGAATCCTTGTGTGGGAATGCTAATGCTTGTAAGAAAAAAATTTCAAGTAATTTGGATTTAGAGTTTAATTAATCCTGACTAAAACAAATCTATATTGCAATTTTATTTATAATATTTGAAAAATTACTAACAAAATTTTAAAAAATTAGAAATTCTAAATTTATATTTGAATATAAAAATAAAAGTCACTTACATTATAACTCTACACCATCATCATTAGTCATACTGCATACAATGTTAACCCCCTCTATTTGTGGCAATATTGGAGGATACAACTTGTATTGAACTAGTGGATTGATTAAAGTTATATGAACTATCTACAAAAATACATCTATTGTTTAACCAGTGAATTGTTTAAAGATATATGAATTATTTTGGTTGAAAAAGAAAGAACATGAATCATAAAAATAAAAGAAAAACTTTATCACATGAATCTAAAAGATAATATTTATAAAATAAATTTGAGAATAATAAAGTTAGCTTGATAACTAGCTTGCTTTTATTTTAAATTTTTATATAAATTGGAAAAATTGAATTTATTGTTTCACTTTAAATATTAATAGACTATTAACTAGTAAAAGTAAATATCAATCTTTTAATTTAAAAAAAATAACTCAAATTAAAATTCCAATAATTTTGGACTTTCATTGTCACCATACAACTCTTGATAATGATTATATGTCTTACTTTTATTAATAGAGATTCGAGGCATGTGCCAAACAAAAAAAAAAATTATAGATTGGAAACTCTTGATAATGATCATATGTTTTACTTTTATTAATAGAGAAGGCATCTATCAAAAAAAAAAAACTTTTATAGATTAAACAAAGTCCAATCTTGTTCATTTCTTAAGAATAGCTTATCTTTTATGAGTTTATTACCTTAGTTTTCCTTGTTCTCATTTATTGAGTGGAGTTAGTTTCTTTCTCATTCACCAACCATACATACCATACATGGTCATGAATAATGAAAAACCTAAAAATTGGAACTCTGTATTCTACCCAAATAATTATAATTATAACTATAACTATAATCAACTTATAACTATAATCAAATGGGTATGTAAAAATTAATACAATTTTTTATTTATTTAAAAGAATAAAATAAAAAGAATATGTTAAAATTATTTTTAAGATATATTTGTGAATAAAAAAAATTCAAATTAATATAAAAGATCCATAATTGATTGAAGCATTTCAGCTCAAATTAATTTAAAAACAAATTGAAATATAGTTAATGTTACATGTGTCAAAAATGACTTAATACAAATGACTGATGTTAATTGTGTAGTAGATGACCTTATACATAGAGAGCTAATGTAACTTGTGATATAAATGATCCAATAACCTAATAGTTAATATAAAATTAGAAAAAAATATAAATCATAATTGGTTAACTAGTCATGAGATGTAATCATACTGTAAATTGATGAAGAAAAGTTTTGTAAAACATGAGTCACAAGAACTTCTCAACATTAATGTTCTTAGCTTTGGTTGATGATGGAGGTTACTATCTATTTCTTGTTGTAGATGATCAATTGAATAATTCTTTGGTTAAAAATTATTGATGGTTGGAATTATAAATATTTCTAGATTGATACTATATGTATGTTATTCATAAGTTAAATGTATTATGATGACAAATATGTTTTCACTATTTACTCATTAATTTTATGGATTACTACCATTGAGTGATAACAATACAAATCAAGATAATAATGAACTTTTTTTACTATTTTGTTGTCAAATAAACATGGTTGTGCAACTTTGTTAGTGTAGAGAATATGGTTCTTCTCTCATTGATGACTCATCCATGAATGAAGTAGTGACAACTCCTCACCTTCCAAGGAAAACTATCAATATGTAATTAATACGATCATAATTGTGAGACCATGTTAAGAAATAAAGAACAAGCAAGACAATATTTTGGGGAAAAGATATTAACCTATTCTCAACATTTGTATTTATTATAGTACATGAATTTGTCCACTTCTAGATTTAGATCTTATCAATGAATAATGGCAATACCTCATCATTAAATAAGGTCGTCTAATCATTAGATAATGATAACAACTCATAATAAGGTGGTCTCATACTTTCTGACCTTATAATGATTCACAATCTAACACATAACAACTCATCAATGGATAAAGACAACACCTCATTATAATATAAGGTGATGTCATCATTACACAAGGATAACAACTAATAATAAGATGGTCTCATACTTCTTTGTTACTATATAAGGACTCACAATCTACCACATAACTACTCATCCATAGAAAATGACAACACCTCAGCATTAGATAAAGACAACTCATAATAAGATGTTCTTGGACTTTATGATTGTATAAAGATTCACAATATAACAATATAAGACATGTCTTGTCTTATAAATACAAGATAAAACATAGATTATATTCTCATTTGTCCTGCTTTCCACCCTGCCCTCATCTGCTTACCAGCTGTGAGGAGTCATTTACATCCAAAACGTGTAACTCATAATTTCCTATACAGTTTCAACTAAAAACACAGTAACAATATGTACAACTGCAAAAGTATTGAATTCTCACTGTAAAAAGGCATAATACTTGTAACTCATAATTTCCTATACAGTTTCAACTAAAAACAAAGTAACAATATGTACAACTGCAGAAGTATTGAATTCTTACAGTAAAGGGGCATAATAGAAAGAACTTTCCATTGTTTTGTTCCCTAAATTCCATTAATAGGTCATTTGTGTACCATTTTTCCACGAGTACGCCTCTTTGCACATGCAAGTCGTATTCAAGCCAAAAGTGAATATGTGATGTTACTGTTTCAAAAAAATAACGTGAAGGCAGCGTGTTTTTCACTGAAATACTACATGTTTACAGCCACTGTGCAAATCCGATCGAGGGACATGATTGTACTTGTTCTACTCTTGCAAGGAAATGCTCTAGGCGCTTTAAAATACGAAGCAAGCGAATAAATATGTGATCATGTGACCATGGAGAACATATCTGAGATATCAAACAAATCAAATTTAGCTGCAAAGGTCTGTGCATCCAACAACAACTGAATCATTCTCACGATAAGCCCATCCATTAGTCCACTTGAAGCTGTTCAACCTAAATCTCGATTCAACTTCCCTTCCTAAACACCCCGCAGTAGTGCCATGATGACATCTACATCTTACTGATGCGTAGAATTATTTATTGATATGATATTTGAAAGCAGTCAACGGCCTGTTACAGGGGCAAGATTTATGAATCAACGGTGCATTTGGTATATCGCATTTGGAATTGATATTAACGTTCTTAATCAATAGAATACATTCTAGCAACATTAGTCAATAGAATACGTTGTATCAACATTAGTATAGGATTTGAATATGATCCAATAGACAGAAGATATATTTGAGAAGGTACATAATGAGAAAATTCAACGCGGTTTTAATATTGAAGTAATATTTTGAAAATATCAAATTATAGATTTTATAAATTTTAAAAGAATTTTAATCTCCAAATATTAAAAAAAGGAGAAATTTTATAATTAATTTATATTTATAGATGTATTAGTTTATATTTATTTATTTTTTAAATTTATGAGCCAACAAATTAAATATATTAATAAAAACAATCAATGGATGTATTAGTTTATATTTATTTATTTATTAAGTTTATGAGACAACAAATTAAATATATAAGTAAAAACAATCAAAGTAGGCTGATCTTATTGTACATAAAATTTATGTGCTATTGCAAAATTTTCTTATAATAAAGTCCAATACAATCAAATCTTAATATAATAATTATATATATCAAATAAAATAGCACTTAAAAATATTGAAACTGTTAAAAGTGAAAATAAGCATATAAAGAAGTTGAACATTTACATTAAAATCTTAAAATATCAATTGCTTTTGCATAAACATGTGCTCAAGACTGTTATTTGACAAAGTATGACTCGTCATGTTCCAGTACATTAAAGGGCAATAACAAGGAAGTTTTTGAGTTACTTTGGCCACGGACATTGATGGACAAAACCGAAGAGAAAAATTTCCTACCATTTCTAAAAAGCACTTCTATTTTCCGGATATACAAGGACTGTTGCACATCCTTAAATTGCAGATTGTAACTGTCGCACATCTCCAATCATAACAACACAAATACTTCAATGTCAATATCTTTATATGTATCATCATTATAATTATGCTTTACAGAATATAATCAGAGACATGGAATATATATGCAGCACTATCATAATTATACATTCTACAATATAATAGTATAATAAAATGTTAGGTAATCAATGCCATTAATAATAGTGGTTTACCATTATTTTATAAGAAATGAATGCCATTAATAATAATAGTAGTTTACCATCATTTTATAAGAAATGAATGCCATTAATAATAGTGGTTTACCATCATCATTTTATAAGAGTGGTTTATTTTCATTCATAAATATATAAATCTTTTGGAATGAAATGAATGTCATTACAATATAATAATATAATAAAATGTTAGGTTATCAATGCCATTAATAATAGTGGTTTACCATTATTTTATAAGAAATGAATGCCGTTAATAATAATAGTAGTTTAGCATAAAATGAATGCCATTAATAATAATAATAGTGATTTACCATCATCATTTTATAAGAGTGGTTTATTTTCATCCATAAATATATAAATCTTTTGGAATGAAATGAATGTCATTAATAATAGTGGGTTACAGTTGAAATAAGAAGAAACGAGATAGAGCCTGTTTCTCTCCGGCAAGAAAACATTAGGCTTTCAAGGAATAGATAGGAAACACCTAGAGGTCTTCAAGGAAAAGAGGTTTAGGCCTGCCTGAAACTGATTCAAGGGGAGGGATGTCACACCTTCCTTTCAGTTGCTTCCAAGAGGATATGATGGAAGGGAGGTCAGGTAGGTAAGGTATTAGTTAGAATGATTATGGATTGTGACCCACCCACATAAATAAGTGCTGCTTTGATTCCTCATGCATGATAGACTGCTTGACCAATGGAGGAATAAATAGATTTCAGACTTTCCCTGCTGACGCTAAAGGAAAAACCTTATATGAGTGCTTTTATAATTATAATTAGTGGAAAAACCCGATATGAGTGTCACCTCCTCGCCCAACGCGGACAAACCTTGATTGCCCCCACCAACTTCAAGCTCTAAATGCGGGACGGGCAAATGAACAAGCCGGCAGCTTTCCCTATTGATGACCCCGCTGACTAAAGCTTCTCTACCTATGTATAAATCTTTTGGAATGAAATGAATGTCATTAATAATAGTGGGTTACAGTTGAAATAAGAAGAAACGAGATAGAGCCTGTTTCTCTCCGGCAAGAAAACATTAGGCTTTCAAGGAAAAGAAAGGAAACACCTAGAGGTCTTCAAGGAAAAGAAAGGCTAAGCATTTTATTAAATAAATTAAAGAGTACATTATATAGGAGGATAAACAAGTTGGACGGTTGAAACCATTATTTGGTTTTCTTCATTATTTATAAGTCTCTCTTTAATGGATAAATGATTGGCATCCACATCTAACATCTCCCTAAAAATTTAAAATCTAATCTTTCCAAGAGGCTTAGTGAAAATATCAGTAACATTTTCACTAGTATTACAATACATTAAAGCAATGTCATTAGAGTGCATAGTTTTTCGAACAAAATGGAAATGGGTAACAACATGCTTTTTCCTAGAATGATAAACTGGATTATTTGCCAACTTGATTGAGCTATGGTTATCACATTTGATTATCGTAGCTTTCCTTTGTTTTGCTCCAACATCCTCAAGTAGTCTTCTCAACCAAACAACTTCACAAGTTGTTGCACACAATGCTTTATATGTTGCATGAAACAATCCCGGATCCAATGCTAAAAGAATAACCTATAGTAGATATCATATCATCTGGATTGCCAACGGAGTCTAAATCTAAGTAACCTGTCAGCTTAACATTGAATGAATCAGTATATTTAATACCATAATCAATTGTGCCTTTGAGATACCTAAGTACCCCTTTTGCTGCATTCCAATGGCTTTCCAGAGGTTTTCGGATAAACTCACTTAACAAACTAACATAATATGCTATGTCAGGTCTGGTTGTAGTGATATAGTTCAAGTTTCCCACCATCTGTCTATACATTGTATCATTTACCTCTTTCGAACCATCATCACAGTAAAGTTTTGTGTTTTGTTGCATTGAAACATAAGAAATTTTACACTGATCCATTTTAAACTTTTTAAGTTCTTCTCTAACATATTTTCCTTGAGACACAAAGGTTTGGCCAACATTCAAGACCTAGGTAGTAATGTAACTCACCAAAATATTTCATTTCAAATACCTCTCACATTTGCTTCTTAATTCCACTAATAATTTTTTCTTAATTTCGTCTAATAATTAAATCATCAACATATAAGGAAATCAATACAACATGCCCCTTTTCATCAAACTTGGTATACAGATTTGGATCACTTTTTGTCCTCATAAAACCTTGTTGAAGAACGAAGGAATCTATCTTCTGATATCATGACCTAGCTGCTTGTTTCAGTTCATACAACGTTTTCTTTCATTTACGCACTAAATGTTCCTAACCACATTTCACAAACCCCCCTAGTTGATTAAGGTAAACCTCTTCCTTTAACTCACCATTCATAAAAGAAGACTTTACATCTAATTGGTGAAGATTCCAATGGTATTTTGTAGCTAGTGCAATTAACATTGTTATAGTGTTTAATTTAGCTACTGGTGCAAATGTTTTTGTATAATCAATCTCCTCTTTATGTGAATACTCTTTTGCCACCAATATTATTTATATTTATCTATACTACCATCTTCTTTGAATTTAGGTTTGTATATCCATTTACATCCTATGAGATTTTTATCTTTAGGCAATTCAGTCAATTCCATGTTTTTTTTTTCATTATAGAGCCATATTCTTCCTCCATTGATTTTATCTACTCTTCATGTTCATTAGCTTCATTAAAATTCATGGGTTCTATGAAATTTGAAAATATTACTCATCAGGGAATAATCTTTATATTTTTTTGGTAGACAAACCTGTCGTGAAGATATTCTCAATTGGCTGGTGACTTCTTCTCCGTTTTTTGAAGATTCTTCTTCGTTGTTGGATGTATCCATCCCATTGGGTGCCTTTTCCTACTTTTGCTTCTCTTCTTTGACCTCTTCATCTTCAAGAAGTACATGTCATCCTTCATGACTGTTGTTGTCACTATTTCCTTATGCTTGTTCATGGAAAATTACATCTCTACTTGTAAAGACTTTGTGAGTAGATGCATCAAACAATGTATATGCTTTAAATTTTGAACAATACTCTATAAAAATACATTTGATAGCTTTATCATCAACTTTCTTCATGTTATCCTTTGGAATATGTGAAAAATCCTTACACCCAAATATCCTCAGATTAATAACTGTTGGCTTAGAATCATACAAGGATTCGAAAGGAGTTTTCTGATCAAGACACCTTGTTGGAATTATATTCTTTAAATAAACAATAGTGTTAATGGCCTCAACCCAAAAATCATTTGAGAGATTGTAACAACCCTAGCTAAATAGTTGCTTAAGGTTTGTCAAGTATAGTTAATTAAATAATTAACTATCCTAATGTGTATTAGTTAAGTAATGATTAATTATTAATAATATCAATTAATTAATTAATTATTGTTTAATATATGTTAATTAATTAATTAATTGATTAATTAACACATTTAATGTTTGGGGTAATGAATTAAAGGCTTAATAACTTTTAATTTATTATTAGAAAACTTTACGTAAGAAGTGATAAAGCATTTAATGGAGGGATAGGGTATTGAATGGAGGGATAAGGTATTAAATGGAGGGATAAGGTGGGTGGCATTAAATGAAGGCATAGGCATTCGGAAAGGAGGGATATGAGGGGGTAGAGGCATTGGAAGAGGGGGAATTTTGGAATTTTGCGGGAAAGGGAGCATTTTGAGAGCAGGGACTGTATTTTCTGTTTGGGATATTTTTATGGTTTGGAGTTTGGGTGAACTGTTAGAGGGGTGCACCAAGTTTCTAGGATTTTGAGTCTCGGGGTCAGGAATCCTCACGGAATCATGGAGCTAGGGAGTTGGATAGGCACTGTTCCTAGCTGGTAGAGAGGAAAGATTCAATTTTGGGCACAGTTTGGGCAGAGCAGCAATAAGGACATACATACGAAGATTGGATAAATAGTATCAGACATAGGTATGTATTTTCATGAATTTGTTGTGTTATGTGGTTGTTATTAAATTTATTTTCATGCTGTTGATAAATTTAATTTATGTTGAATAATAAATGATTATAAGTTGATGATTAAACTGTACAAGATATAAATTCTTCATTATTTATTTTAGCTTGTGTTTTATAAGGCTCTGTGGGGACAGAAACCTTACAGATATTCTTACCTTTCATCATACATCATGCACACTCCACCGGAGTTCTGATTTTCCTTTCTGCAACTTTGTTATGGTGTGGAGTGTGGGGTGTTGTAAATTGTTGTATTATTCCATAATCTTTGAAATACTTGACGAAGTTCCCTAATATGTACTCTCCCCCTTGATCTAAGAGGAGGATTTTGGTGGACTTTTGTAATGTACCTCAAATTTTCCATAAAAAAAAACAAAAAAAAAAACAAAACAATTATAAGGGACATTAACCTTCAAATTCATTTAATAGATTCGGAGTTAAGAGGAGGTAATATTCATTTCTTGTTTATAAATCTCTGTGAGGTGTCTTAAGTTCTCACTACCACACTGTGACATCTTTACACCAGTCTACTAACTTTGAACAGTAAAACTCGTATGGATGATTTCCTATAATTCTATTAATCCCCTCCACTCCCAACTACTCTCATATATAAATGTATCTATATAATACACTAGACTTAGAAATTATAATCCAATCTCTCCTTTAAATATGAGTTTCTATGATTGTGTGAAAGACTATCTTATTTGACCTTGAGATAACAATCATATACCACATATAATGTATCGAGTTGTGACTCTACCCCTTAGCTGAATATAAGAGGCTTAGTAATAGATGCTTATCAGAATTTTGTAAGGTCCAATTCATTAAATGGATTCATTATGAATTAATCGTGGTTAGAGATCTTCTAGTCACTACCTAAAAAGAAGGTTTTGGGTAATGAAATCCTACACTAATCCTCATTTAAAATTTTCCTTATCTAAACAATGTCTCATTGAAGAATTCTCTTGAACGATATGCTAACTAAAATGATACAGTTGGAGTGAACATATCCCAACTAGTTGTGTCACGAAGGGACTATCATTAAATGTGCGTTTTCTTGACATGGGAAGAATGGTTTACCTGTCAGGAGGGAGTTAAAGCACTTCATCTACCATTTAATGGCGGTCTTATGTATGCGTGTTTCGAAGTTTTCATTTGACCCTTCATCCAATCTAATCGCACCAAATATGCCTTCATAACATGGCTAGACCACCCTTCATACCCTCAATCTTTACACTGTGTAGTTTGGACTCCTCTTAGGGTTTAATGCTTTTTGTTTCCATTGTGAAGTCCTTCGAAAAGGTTATGCATATTATTTTCTCAATAGTGGAGGTTGTCGGCTTTGGAAAACGTTACCTGGTGGAATAGATATCATCATTCACCCTCCCTAGTAAGCTTACGATACCACTGCATTCTCGTCATTAAATGAAGCTCGATTTTTCATTACAGAGGAAGGAACCTTCATATTAAATCTTGTTTTGTCATTAATTAAATCTCCCCATTGTCGTTATTTCTTGTAACATTCCTAAATTGTTCTACTCCAGGATAAGTAGATGCTTCCTACTTTATTTTTATTCCCATCATCCTGAGAGGTATCGGTATCCCATTCCCTTGTTCTAAATATTAAAAGCGTCTCACCTATGTTAGTTCTCATGTGATTTCATCCTTAGGATTTTGGTAATGACTACTGTTGGTATTCTATTACGCTCCCTCTGTTGATATGTGTCGAGGCATGAAATTGAACAATCCATGAGACTTCGTGGGGTTTTTAGTCTAGTTAAATGTCTGTGCTATGTATTGCATATTACATTTCATTTTTATTTTATTTTTTATAAGGGTTGTGTCCACCCTTCTGTATTTTCTCAACAGACCCTTAGCTTGTCCTTGCGAATAAAATGTTTCCCGGGAGGCTATTGCATTCTTGTCCGACACAATTCGAGAAATGTGATTTCTATGTTTTTTTGTTTTTCGAACAGTTCGACTGAAAATACCCTATGGCATAAGATATTTGAGTTTGTAGAATTTATTGGTTTAAGTATGTCTCACTATCATTATCGTTGTCTGCGGTAGTATACACCATCTTAAAGTTTGGTAAAAGTTCATTAGAAGGTTAAATCTTTATTTATTGTTGCTTAATAAGTACCCTCTGCAATATAAACAGTTAGTTCCAGGAGGTTTTTAAATTTCAATATTTACATATAGAATTTACTTTGTGTCTACATTTATACTATGCCTTTGGCATGCTCTCATGACATGTCTTATACAATGTGTATTTTAAATATTGGCATTGTTATTCTTTCTCCTTTCATAGAGAAACATTGATTCTATGTTTTGATACCAACACTAATGATGGGGCTCTTTTGATGCAAGGGTAGTATACACCATCTTAAAGTTTGGTAAAAGTTCATTAGAAGGTTAAATCTTTATTTATTGTTGCTTAATAAGTACCCTCTGCAATATAAACAGTTAGTTCCAGGAGGTTTTTAAATTTCAATATTTACATATAGAATTTACTTTGTGTCTACATTTATACTATGCCTTTGGCATGCTCTCATGACATGTCTTATACAATGTGTATTTTAAATATTGGCATTGTTATTCTTTCTCCTTTCATAGAGAAACATTGATTCTATGTTTTGATACCAAAACTAATGATGGGGCTCTTTTGATGCAAGGGTACCCCTCAGGAATACTTGGACCATCCTCCCCTTAGCTTGAGACATATATTCAATTAAAACATGACCAGGGAAGGATGCTAGATCTCCAGTCATGAGTTAAGTATCATTTTAGAATTAACTGTTACCATCATTTTTCGTTCTGTTGAAAGTTTTTGTTATCTTTACTTAAGTATATATTTACCAATGTTTACCATGATATTTTCTTGCATAGGTTTCAACTACATAGGGTTCCGGATGTCGGTTCTTATCATTCATGCGAAACGTATTCAGGTTCCGTGCACAATACCTCTAAGACTTAGCTTTCCAAGTTCTATAAAAGAGGACCAAGGTTCTGTCCAAGTTTGTCATTGATAAGAGAAGTTTCATCCTGATTTCCTATATCGGTCGGTTAAGGGGTAAACCCTATGTTTATTTCGATATCTCATCGTTGGAAGAGAACACAATACTTGCACGAGGTTGGACGCACTTTGATTTTGGTCTAATTGGATTTCTATTACAAACTTTAAAGGGTTTAATCCCATATTCTTTATCCTGTATACTTGAAATTGAAATACTATGGTTAGCGAATTTAAAATCAAGTCTTAATGGTTCTAAGGTTCTTTATGCTACCTAGATTGTTTATAAAGTAGGCATATCAACCTGTATACTTCTTGAAAGTAGGTTTCCACAAACTCAGTTTTTGTTACTTCTGTATTGATATATTTCGAGGCTTCGTTGTAGTCAAATAGAACTATTATTTCTTTTAATTCCTCTCTATCCTTTCCAGAAATCTTATGAAGACCAAATATAATGTTTGTCTTTCATTATATTTGAACACCTTCTCCAATTGAAATCAGAAAAGCTACAGGTATGCATGTATGAAATTAACTTACGAACTTCTGGAACTTGTATTTCTTCAATTCGAAACTCAAATAAGAAGAAATAAAATATTTTAAACTTTTGTACAGGTATTAGGTATACATAATTATATATAAATATGTACATAACACTATATGAATGTTTATTCTTTCCATACATCAGTATTATAATAGTGTTATTACTCTGTAAAACTCATTGCAGTAATATACAAATGTATAAATAATTGGTTCTTATATGCCTTTCAGTATTTTAAAAGTGAGTGATGCAGTAAAAAGACTCTTTATTAATTGATTTTCCTATACTTAAAAAAAAATAGGTTTCGTGCTATCCGAAAATTGGAAGTCGGTCTGATTTTGTTTAAACTAGAAGTATGCTAGCATTTTCACAAAGGGTTTGATTCTTCTCATAACTAGCA